>JABSNV010000135.1:0-122091 GCA_024085815.1 Flaveria linearis
AGTAGAAAGTATGACTCAAATAAAAATTTACAGTAGTTGGTAGGTGTCTTTAATTTTGAAATACAGGTCCATGGTTCGAAAACCCAATTGTAGCTCTTTTGTTTTTTTTCCCTTTGTGTTAAGTTAAATTAATAATATCTTAATAACATGATATATATATATGTTAATTGAAAACTGAATGAATAATTATTATTGTCTTTTGTTGTATTGTTTATTATTTTGGGAAAACACATTGGGTCAAATATAATAAGTTTCAATTGATGTTATAAAAATTTTTCACACAAATTTAGCTGGGAAACGAATTGGGTTAAATATAATATAGTTTCATTCGACAATATAATATACGTTTCGATGTAATTTAACTCATAAACGAGTCGGACGTTTTTGTAATATATACTCTATCACATTGCTTATAAACGTCAATACACGTGTTTTTCATGTACGCTTTGAGTGCTATACGTTTCGACATAAATTTGTTTTGAAAATAGTTGGTTCAAATATAACATGTTATCATTAAATGGTAAATATTCGAGTTACTCTACGTTTTGACATAAATTTAGTTGGGGAACGAGTCCATTGATCGTAATCTATACTTTATCACGCGCAAACACCACCGCAACGTGCGACGGGTTAAACCTAGTTAGTTGAAAGTACTTGTAGTTCATAAATATAAATTGATATATTTAAAACCACCAACTATATTTTTAAAAACTTTTACGCATTTTCATTTTATTGACACTACTTTTGGACAGTGATAGGGTGATTATGAGATTATTAGTTGAGGTCTTAAGAACATGATGGCTTGTACTGATCTGTAAGGTTTCTAATCTCAGAATTTTGATGTTGAATTTTCTTGTCTTTACACGATTGATTAAAAAAGGCCATCGCTTTCTTAGTAATAAAAAACACAAAAAACAACAAAATTGAAGTACGTGTGCAAAAGATCACACACACACACCATATATATATACATATATATATATATACATATATATATATATGTATATATATGTATATATTATATATGTATATAATATTACATATATATATGTATATATATATATATATATGTATATGTATATATATAAATTCGATTATCGTTTTTGACCCTTTTAAGTCACAATCATATCCCATCACCACGCTTGGCTCCAATCCACGTAACAGAAAGAGAAATCCAATTTCCAAACATTGTTTGAGGATTTAACTAGTATATTTAATTTGTATATGTTCAATCCAATAACATAGTTGTCAAGTATTGTTGAACCACAAGTTTATCGTGATATCAGTCGTTGCTCTTTAATTTGTCACGGGTTGGAGTTAAGATACAAACATCACATAACAACTACTATGGGTTGGAGTTAAGATACAAACATTACGAAACAAACTACTATGGGTTAGAGTTAAGATACAAACATCACGAAACAACTACTATGGGTTGGAGTTAAGATACAAACATGCGAAACAATTAAAATTAGCCATAAAAAAAGTTAAACACCGTTGTCCATTAAGTGTGTGTAAGTTGTGAAATTGTTTATGGATTGTGTGTATTACGGTTACAAGATATGATTGTATATAATAACCATATTCACACTAACTACTCTCTATATTCATTTAGTTACAATTGTTCTAATGTTATCCGCAAGTTAAGGACATGAAACGACTTGTAGCTTAGAACGTAAGAAACATATCCTGAGTCAGCATTGGCTTTGTGAAGATGTCAGCGATTTGACATTGTTTATATAATTGAACTATAATTTTACGTTAAGCAATCCTTTCATGAACAAATTGAAAATTAATTTCAATATTTATGTTCAGGGGTGAAAAACTGGATCGTAGCAAGGTAGGTCACAACAAGTTGTCACACTAGAGAGTGGAGACAGATTTTGTATGTACCCCAATTTCGTGAAGCAAAGCCTCTAGCCAAGTTAATTCAGCAACTGCATCGACTACTGTTTTGTATTCTGACTCTGTAAATGACCAGGAAAACTATTTTCTAGTTTGTGAGCTATCAAGGATATGAGGTTAATCCAAATAGATAGCAAATACCCCTGTGGATAGATGGAGATTATCTTGACACCTAGCACAATTGATATTAGAGAAAACTAATATTGAAATGTTGTCGCAAACTCGCACATAGACAGGGTCCATAAAACTACGAAAAAAATAATGTTGTAGGCTGAAGCGACCACATCGCAAAGGAAATATTTGAAATCTAAAAAGATATTAGTTGTCATAAAGAAACAAATTTATTTATAATAGTTGCGGGTGCTCGGTTTGAATAAAATTTAAATCGAAACGTGCGTAGTAATGATGAAGTTTCAACATTGTATTTAGAATTTAGAAAACGCTACATTGTTGGTGAAAAAATAAAAAAGATTATATTGGACCTAGAACCGTTTCAACAAAATTCATATCGGAACACAAATAGAAGGTATTTTTAATTTTGGAAGAAAAAAATATTTTATTTTAAATATTATAAGCTAAAAACAAAATATGAAATTACATATTATTGGAATATAATAGTATTAAAATTACAAAGAAGCGTTAAATAATGAAGAAAAACGGAGTAACAAGGATGTAGCATCGTTCACGGCCTAACAAAATGCATATATACTAGCTAGTTGAGAACCCGTGATTCGTGGCAACATAGTATTATTACGTTACATGAGTTTAAACTGTTAATTTTTTTTAACATTCTTATGTAATTTAACGTCCTTTCTATAGTTAATAAGTATGATATCATATTTTACATTGAAACTACCGCAAATAGATATGAAAGCCACATAAACAAAATCTCTAACAAAATTTCTTCATGACAATTTCATGCGGATCATGAAGGGTTTCATGTTATGCAATTTCTAAACTAATTAGCTAACTCAAAAAACATACCACTTTACCGTGACCTAATGAGTATTATCAAAGTTGGCCGAATTATTTCTTCTTCATTCCCATTGTAGTCACAACGGTTGTAACACGTGCATGAAGACCATTGATGATGTTGCCATGTATTAGCAAAACATTTTGGGGGACAGTACTCGTGTACTTAGATTTGGTTTGATGAATGTATGCTAGAAATTACACCTTTTTTATTAGTTTGGATACGAGGCCTGAAAAATTAGACGACGTGGAAACAATAATAATTAAAACCATATGTCATTCGTTTGCCATCGATCTTGAACATGAGTATAAGGTTATCATCATCCTGCCCCTTGAAGGGAAAACTTCACATAATAGTAAACAATTTTTAACAGCGTTCCAATTAAGTTATTCATATTTTTATTTGTTCTAATCAGATCACTAAAATTTTAAAAGTGTTCCAATTGGGTCACTAATTTTTATTTGTTTCAATCAGGTCATTAAAGTCTTAGGTGTGTCATAATCAGGTCACTTGTATATTTTTCATCGTTTTATATAATTCAAAAAAAAGTAACATAATTTAATTTTTCTATAAATATTGTTAATTTTTTTTAAAAACTTCAATTTTTTAAAAAAATTTTAACTTATGAATAACCTGATTAGAACAATTCTGAAACTTTAGTGGTCTGATTGGGATAAATATTTTACTAGTGAACTGATTGGAACGAAAACTTTATTAGTAAACTAATTAGAACAATTTTAAAACTTGATTATCATTTTAAAAGTTACCCCATAAGTTTTTTAAAGTTTATATAACTTTATCTACTTTCTCATGAGCCGTACATTAATAATCTTATGCATAATAATCCTTGTCGATTTTCACCTGTCAACACTCTTAAATGTGAAATGTCATAAATATCGAAATTATTAAATACAATAATTCTTATAGTTTTATTAAGTGAAACTAGTTGAATTCTGCCTCGCGCGCTGCGCGAGTATTTTAAAGCCGATAATCACCGGTACAATCCTAGTTTCAACCATTGGCTCAGATCCGGCTTCTCATTATGGCTGGAAATCAAACGTGGTTGCCACGCCAAAACAACGGATTTTTTTTGAAATCATCACAGCCATCCTATGTAATACTGCTTTGGCTCAGATCAACTCACGGTGTCAGGCTGCAAACCATCTACATATGGCTGCCACGGCAGGACAACAACATATTTTTGGTTTGACCATCATTGCCAACGAATTGAAGCCAACACGATGCAGCACAACGACAAACATAGCTTTGGTTCAGACCTGGTCATTGCTTCTAGCTGCAGACCATCTACCAATGGTTGCCACGCCAGAACAACAACCTGTTTTTGGTTAGATCATCACAGCCAACAAACAGCGTAAAATAAAACAAGAATGTGTGATCCAGTAAATCGAAGCCACCAACATCAGGCAGATTCATGAACACATGGAAAACCCAAATCAACATCAAACATTAAAGGTCTGTAAGAATCAAAAACCGAAAAACCCTAGATGAAGAACCAGAACCAAATAACCGACACATAAGGCTCAGAATGTGTGCTTGTTGTGGCTACAAATTGTCATTTGCCGCGCCAAAACAACAAAGCGACACTTACTTTTTATCATCATCGCCAGCCCTCACAACGTATTAGTAACAAACCAAAAAGAGAACAAAGAAAGCAGTGATAAACATTAAACCAAAGCTAAGTCTCAAATGACGTGTTCCTCATCATCATCGACACATTCCATCGATGAATACACATACCCAACCACATGCATAAGCTGATCATAAGGCTCGGAATGTGTGCTCGTTATGGCTGCAATTTTCATTTGCCACGCCAAAACAACAAAGTCACACCAAATGAGGTGTTGTACAGGATGCATAAAAAATGATACATGCATCACCAACTTATACACAATGCATCAAGGGTTCAAAACACTATTCATACCATTCATTCCCTTCTATTATTAACATATAGGATAAACACCCATCACCCAAAAAGGGACAAAACCTTTAGAAATATCAAAGACACCGAATCGATTAAGGGCATAACAACCAGTGTGCTAGTTCAACAGCAGCCACAACCAAGCCCCAAAAATTTCCAGCATTGATATCAACACTAAAAAGATGACCCCCCCACAATAACAATCAACTATACCCAACCCAAAAGGGCAAAACATACCACCACATGCATTACCCACTTGTAGTGAAAGAGATTGAAATCAGGGAGGAGAAGAAGGTTCCACCACCACAACCACTATCGCAAGGAGCGGCAGGGTTTAGCGGCCACCATCCGATCCAAAGCCGACCGGAAGCGGCGTCGACACACCAACCCTCCCATCATTCTCTCCAGCAAAAAGTGTCTCTCTTTAGAAATAATGAAAGAGATAGAAAACAGGGATGAGAAGAAGGCGCCACCACCGTCGCAAGGAGCGGCGTGGTTAAACGACGGCCGACCAACCCATAGGCGGCCGGTATGCATTACCCACTTGTAGTGAAAGAGATTGAAATTAGGGAGGAGAAGAAGGTTCCACCACCATCGCAAGGAGCGGCAGGGTTTAGCGGCCACCATCCGATCCAAAGCAGACCGGAAGCGGCGGCGACACACCAACCCTCCCATCATTCTCTCCAGCAAAAAGTATCTCTCTTTAGAAATAATGAAAGAGACAGAAATCAGGGATGAGAAGAAGGCGCCACCACCGTCGCAAGGAGCGGCGTGGTTAAACGACGGCCGACCAACCCATAGGCGGCCGGTACCGGTGGCAACATAGTGACCTGCCCATCCTTCTCTCTACCCAAAAGTTGTCTCTCTCTAGAAGAAACATTGAAAGAGAGCAGATATCAGAACTTAAATGGGGCATCGAATACCACAACCACCACCCCGATTGTGTTGTACAGAATGCATAAAAAATGATACATGCATCATCAACTTGTACACAATGCATCAAGGGTTCAAAACACTATTCATACTATTCATTCCCTTCTATTATTAACATATATATAATGTCATAATATCAAAATTATAAAAATTTTAAATAGTATTTTATCAATTGCAAAGTCAGAAATATTAAAATTCTTAAATACCAAAAAAATGTCCCTAGTATGTGTTTTAAAATTAATCGAAATAACAAATTTGACCAACACATATGCATTATAAGATTGTATAAATATGTAGGAAAATATATGTATCGAGCGGCATAATAAACAAGAAAAAAAAATTAGTTATTTATTTATAAGCAAAACCTCTTATTTGCTATCACTATATTCTTATATTACGTCTTTAATATACTTATTAAGCATTAGTTAAATGAAGAGATCAATTTCAACCCTTCGCTAAGCCAACTTTCAATATTTTCCTATAGAATTCCATCAAAATGGATCAATTCCTGGCCACACGTGGGAGAAGCTACTCCTCCTACGAATTAGGGGCTGTTTGGTAGCATTTTAGTTAATCTCTTAATGGTTCAGATGTCTGAATGGTTCAGCAATTAATGATTCAGACTGTCTATTTCGCGAGAAAATGTCTTAATGGTTCATATATTTGTCTCTGAATGGTTAAGTATTATACTAATGCTGAATGGTTAAGAGGTCTAATGCTGAATGATTAAGACATCTTATCTAAATTGATCAGACATTTATCTTTGAATAGTTAAGCGATATAATAGCTCTTAATGGTTCCAACTTCTTAATGGTTTAACACTTAATGGTTTAAACCTTTTATTGGTTCAGTATTAAATAATTTAGAAATTGCCAAACAGCCCTTATAGTTCAAGTTCTACGATAACATTATAGTGTCTAAATATAAATATTTAGAATATGTGTAGGAAAATTTAACAAAATTAAAACGTCCGTGAACAAATTAGTTTAACAATTTTATACGTATATAAGTTGTGTGTTTGAATGTGAAAGTCATAAAATTTTGAAATTTGAGCCATCTTAAAAAATGGTTTAGATGGTATTCCCGTAAATCGAAAAGAGAAAAAGACACCTCTCTTCACAAAAGCTCATCTTATAAGTTATAATTATTGTGGTATGATTTTGTGAATTTTTTGGGACCGTAAAGGGATGATAGTCTATTCTTGAGGAGGAGCATTCCAAATCAAAATTGAGATGTGAATATGTATATAATATATTAAAGAATTATACGGGAATGGTATTGCTTTTTCTTTGGTGAATTTATGAAAAAACAAAAAGGTAAAAGAAAAGAAAGAATAGACACCACCATTAGAGATTTAGAGGTCATCCAATGATTTTACGAAATAATATTTTTCTTCAATCAATATTATGAACTACCGAGAATTAAAATACACACAAAAAGGTTGCATGGTTTTCACCCTTTGTTTTGTCGTTGGATATTCAAACTTTTTGACATCGAACCACACTTTTAATAATTCTTTCATAAATACGCATTTTGATGTTTTTTTTATTTATTTTTATTTTTATCAAGCTGATACTTCTATAAGTTGAATCAAGAAAAGTTAGGGGTGGTTTAAATGAGGTGTTACTTACTTGAGATTTGAGAGTGACTTGTTAAAGAGTGTGAGCTAGGTCAAGCTTTAATTAGCTCAAATTTGAGTTCCCGCCTTATTTGAAAGTTATCATTTGCTACCTTCGAAAGGCTGATAATGTTTTGAAACTTTGAATCTAACAACCTGCAAAGAGATTGCGTTGTGCGATAATACTAAGAATATGAAAGAAGGAATATGAAGAAAACCAAACCTAGATGACTAGATGTTTCAAAATCTGAATTTAACAGGACAGATAACTCATATAACCTAGGTTGGTCGGTGTGAGGGAGCATCCACAACGAGAAATTGTACAAAAGGGAGTTGTATACTACTATACTTCCTGGTTCATATCAATTAGTGACATTGATGGGAGGCTAAGCACTACGGGTAATGATGTGCGGAAATTTTATTAATTTTAATAAAATCATCTATCTGATAAAAAAGTAGCGTCAAATCACATGGAATTGTGGAGGCACCATTTTTCGATCTCTCGTAAGAACTAGGCAAGTGTTCTAAGACCATAGTGACATAACTATGAGAAGTTGACCTAATGAAAAAGAGTCGCGCGCAAACATGTGTTGTTTATATGAATAGTCATCCATTCAAAAACATTAAATTAATAGCATGTAGGCTAAGTGTATTTCACAAGAGAAGGTTTAAAGGGTAACATCTATTTATCTAATGCAAGACTTGAAATGTCTTCAAAAATTAAATTAGAAATATTGCTCTTTAAGTATATTTAAAATTACGGATCTTATATTTAAGCTTTAATAAGTACACCGAAAATCTCACTACCTATCTTAAATTTTTCTTTTTTATACTTTGCTTACTTATTTTTCTTCTTCTTTTTTTTCTTACTATTTTTATCTTACTACCTATCTTAAATATTATTAACTAATTATTTCTAATCTTTTTTATAGAATATTATATATTTATAAAATTTCAATTTATTAAAATTTATTTTCATTCTTACAGTTTTTTTGTAAATAAAAAATATAAATTAGAGAACTCAATTAAATTGCAAATACTGTGGTGTTACTAAATTTAGAGATCACTATATAATTGATGATTTTTCTTACTCAACTTTGTGAATGTAATAAATGATAACCAATCTCATTTCACAAAGACAATGATATGTACATTAACTTTTATGAAGTTGAAACGATCATATGATAGTTTACCAATTTATTCCCTAGTGTTATCTTATTAGGTTTTTTTAAACCTTTTGAATTGTACTGTCATTAAGAAAAATCTTTCTATAGAGATAAGTTTTATTCTCAATACATCATTCACAGACCCTACTCTATTAGTGAAATATTATGATAGACGTTTGTTTATTTTTTAAGTTAAAGTATTGTGTTTTTTTCCATCCATTTGATCTCTATCAAAAACAAATCTCCTCGATTTAAAAAAGTTCTAATTCATATATAAACCTAACGAGTGTATTTTTGTTAGTTGGAAGTAGGGCTGTTCACGAGCCGAGCCGAACCGAGCGGACCTTTGCTCGTGCTTGGCTCGTTTCTAAACCGAACCGAGCCGATCGGCTCGTTTACAACTGAGCGGAAAATCGAACGAGCATTTTTCGAGCGTTAAATTTTCGAGCGAACGTCGAGCGAGCGTAAACGAGCGGTTTAATAACTTGAAAATCAGCTACATTTCATTACATAATACTTTCATGGATGATAACATGTTGTAGTTGCAAACGAGCGGTTTAATAACTTGAAAATCAGTCATATTTTATTACATAATACTTTCATGGATGACAACATGTTGTAGCTGATGATGAAGCTAGCTAAGTCTGTAGTCGATAATGCGGAGAGCATATTGCAGATAACGGTGACGGGAGAGCGAGAGATGGTTGAAAAAATATCTTTTAACGGCTTAGGATTTCACTTTTATATTAAGTATAGAATTCTTTATTAGGTTGATTGATCAAGTATGCATAAATATAATTATATATTTGTATATAATGGGTCAAGTCTACTAGAGCATTACGTATAAACTATATATACATATTAATTCGATCCGAACCGAACCGAGCGGACCTTTGCTCGTGCTTGGCTCATTTACAAACCGATCCGAGCCGATCGGCTCGTTTACAACCGAGCAAAAATTCGAACGAGCATTTTTCGAGCAAATTCCGAACGAACGTCGAGCGAGCGTCGAGCGATTTGAACAGTCCTAGTTGGAAGTATCGATCTGCGTGTTAAACGCACTCATCTCTTCAATCTCTCATCACAAATTTGATAAGTTCAACAAAGCAATACGAAGTTTATAACTTATTACCTAACTTTCTACCAACATAAATTGAGCTTTCAAGAATGATTACCACACATTTTCATTTAACCATTTAGCACATCTATCATTATACCAAACTTAATTTTCTATAGCGACTCCTCAAAATTTATATCACTGGCAAATTTAATAATGGCTAGTCTTAACTAACTCGATCTTGACTTGACTCTGACTTTATTAGATAGTATTATAATTATATCATTGTATTGGTCACCCTTCTTTGTGTTCTCTATTTAAAATAACTTTTTTATCAAATTGTTATTTGTTTGTGGTTTTAAATGCATACTAGATGTTTACATTTATGAAGTCTAGTTAACTGTAGAAAGAAAATAACTCTAATTTTTATTTGCTTTTGTTAGAAAAGTAAACAAATAAACTAGAAATTTATAAATAAATTAAAAATCTTTAAATAAAATTAATTTTATAAAAATATTAAAATTAATTAATTAATAACACATAGACAAGTTTGTAAAGAAAAGTAGTGACAAAAATAGAAAGAAGAAATAAATAAATAAAATAAAAAAAGACACAATAAAATATTAGTAGAAGTTACACGTATCATTCTTTAAATTATAAGGGCAAACGTGTCGTTTACTAAAAAATAGAAAAGTTTAACTTCAGTTAGCGGAAAGTAAAGGAAACATGACAATTTTTCAAACAAATGACACTTAATATACTCATCAAAATATTAATAATTTTAGATATATTTAAAGAACTGTATACGTAATTTACTCTCTGAATTTTTAACACTACTTAGATCATCACATATGCTCCCGTGAAGGCCCCAAGAAGATGAATGGCCCTATGGCAATCGTGAAACACAATGCCATATAAACCGTTTTAAAACAAATTAAATATTTTTCTTCAAAATAAACCGTTTTAAAAATTATCATTTTCAAAAATTTCCTTACTATGGCTTTTGATTTTAATTATTTTTTTATTTTTGAAGTTTTTACTTTTTAAAAAACCACTAATTTTTAAATATTATTTATTAAAAAGTTTGATGTTTTAAAAAAATCTTTTTATAAAAATTTGTTTCTTTAAAATAACATTAATAAAAAGATTTCTTGCTTAGTTTATTAAAATACTTTTTTAATGTAAAACACCTAAATAAAATTAGGGCTTTTCTGCACACACCGCTCTTTTCTGGGCTAAACCAATTCAAACGGTCACGGTTAGGGCTCCCCGTGACCGTTCAGTCGGGTGTGAGACCTAACTGTTACGGTTAGGCCTCGCCGTGACAATTAGAGCCCAGACTAATCTGGGAATCCGTTGCAATAATTGGGTATGCAATTAATGGGGAATTGATTATGGTTTTGGGGGCTATATGTCACGATTTGGCCAAACCGTGACATATTGCATATATTTTCTATATTTTTTTAATCATAACAATTTGTTTCTATTTTAGTTTTATCACACGTTTAACCTAATCATAACTCACAAGTTTGTGTTTTGTGTTTATTAATAATTTATCATATTACAAGTATTTATTTATTATTAATGTGACGGTTTTGTGTTTAATTTGTTTACGAGTTTGTAAAAATCTGTTGTCATTATACAGACATATTGTATATATTCTAAATTTGAGTAATCATACTAGTTTGTTTTTATTTTTATTTTATCACGCGGTTAACCTAATCGTAACATACGAGTTTGTGTTTTGTGTTTATTATCCCGGCCCTTTTGTCAACATCACAGTCTACCTCGTACTTTAAAACTGAACCTCGTACCCTAGAGGTCACGGTTAGGTCAAACCGTGACGGTTTAGTGACCGGTTTTCAACTTTATCAGGCCATTTGTCGTTTTGTTGTCACGAGGTGTCGGAAGACAGACACAGAAACCGTGACCGCAAGACCTTGCGGTCACGGTTAGGTATCAAAACGTGACCTTTAGCCCTAACCGTGACCTTTTGGTCCGGCCTACCCCCAAAAAACCCAGCGGTGTCCCCATTAGGACCCTAAAATTATAGTAATTAATGTAGTAATTAATATGAAAGAAACAAAAAAATTTGATTAGAATGAATGTGATAGTGACATGTGTCATCCTTAATAAGTCATTTATTAGTGTAAAAAGATTTTTTATCACATGTAAAAAAACACCACTATGGCTAAACCTACTAAAAAATAATCTAACCTTTATTATTAGAACCTACAAAGACCATAATGCTAAACAACAATACATAATAGTACAAGTAACCACATTACAAGGAGACAAGTCTTTAGGGGCGACGCAAGTCGCCGCTAAAAACCCCACTTGTCGCCGCTATTACCTTTAGCGGTAATAAACCGTCGCTAATTGTCAAAATTTCGCCGCTAATGTGTCGCCGCTAAAAACGTCGCCGCTAATGCCTGTATGTCGCCGCTATTGGGTCGCCGCTAAAGGCCTCAGAATTGACGAAAAATATGTCGCCCCTAATGCTTGTATGTCGCCGCTAATGGTTATTTTTTTTTATTTTTTTTTTATTTTTTCAAAAATCCAGTTTTCATCCCAAATAAACCTAGATTTTCTAATAACATAATCTAATAACATAAACTACAATCTTGATTACGAAATATCATACAATGAAACGTAGATAAGCTATTCAAACATAGATTACGAAATATCATACAATCAAACATATCATACAATCAAACATAAAAAAAATTATTCATCCCTCTCGTCTGAATCATCTTCTTCCGTTTGATTTGTAGCCTTTTGCGAAGCAATTAATTGTGTCATTTGTGACATAAATTGCGCATTTTGGAACAGACTTGAAATTTGCTCCTGCAAAAACAAAAATACATTTATATTTTGACAAAGTATATGAAGTGTAAACCAAACATACTATGTTGAACTTAACACATCCAAGTTTAAGTTATTTTGACTCGTTTAACCACAAATCATGTCCTTTTCACCCGTTTTGACCCGTTTAAGCTAAACTTAGATAATTAAATTCTATTTTAACGATTAAAAGTCATAATTAACTTAAAACAACTATGATTAACTTAACACATCCAAGTTTAAGTTATTTTAACTCGTTTAACCACAAATCATGTCCTTTTCACCCGTTTTGACCCGTTTAAGCTAAACTTAGATAATTAAATTCTATTTTAGCGATTAAAAGTCATAATTAACTTAAAACAACTATGTTTAACTTAACACGTCCAAGTTTAAGTTATTTTAACTCGTTTAACCACAAATCATGTCCTTTTCACCTATTTTGACCCGTTTAAGGTAAACTTAGATAATTAATTTCTATTTTAGCGATTAAAAGTCATATTAACCTAAAACAACTATGATGAACTTAACACATTCAAGTTTAAGTTATTTTGACCCGTTTATCCGCAAATCATGTTCTTTTCACCCTTTTTGAGCCGTTTAAGCTAAACTTAGATAATTAAAACAAAATGATGAGAATGGTTTGTTCAACATAGTATAATTAAGTTTAAGTTTAAGTTTAAGTTATTTTGACCCGTTTTGACCCGTTTAAGCTAAACTTAGATAATTAAAAGTCATAATTATCCTAAAACAAAATGATGCACTTACCTGTGTAAATGACTGAGGAGTTTGTTCGTGATCATGTACAAAAGAACCCGTCCCTGAAGATGAGAATGGTTTACGCCCAATCCCCCTAATATGTCCACGTCGTTGTCCCAACACCGACTCAAAAACATCGACTTCATTCAACGTTGATGATCCACTTTCTTGATTTTGGATTTGACTTAGCTCATCAAACCTTTTCTTTAATTGGTTCTGTATTAATTAACAAAAATATATTAACATATTTATACATACATAAAGAACTCGACATTCTTAATTTGAAATACTTACATATTGTGTTGTGCTACCTCGCTATCAAAGGTCCCATCTTTACCAGTATGTGCATCATGAAACGTCTCCAGTCTGCTTTTATTCTGTTTTTAAAAAGTATAATATATATTAAAAAATACTAATATATAATACACAAATATATAAATTTAAATCATTACATTCTTATAATAATAACTACTATATGAAGCAGTCCCCCCACGGTTTGTATATATTTGTTGTTGATGATTTGCTTTGTTTGAACTTGACACATTTCTATATGCGTCACTCATAAAATAGTCAACGGTTTGGCTCCAATTTTCATGATTCATGCCTGGTGGAGGATTCACCCTTGCTTGTTCTACATTTTCGTAGCCTCCAACTCGATCAAAATGTCTTTTTGCCATATTTTTTCGATCTCTAAATCGTTTGAGAAAGACCGAACGGATTCCACCCTCTATCTGTGCGCGCTCACGATCTCGCAATATCTCATCAAAGTCAAAGCGTCGCTACATTTAAGTTAAATAAAATAAAAGTTAGTTATGTAAAATTGAATAACAAACATATAACTTATAAAATTTTGCTGCCATATGCTCTTCCAAAGCATTCTTCTGAGCATCGGAAAGATTTTCATACGAACGAACATTAAAAGGAAAATTAGCTTCCATGTATATCCCCACCTCGCGAACAAACATATCATTAAGTTCGCCAACGGGGGTATACGTGGCAGCTCTATCAAATGGAATAGATAAAGGTCCTCCCTTTTTAGATAGCTCTTGCTGCAATTTCTTATTTTTCGCCTTGCCTCTTGTTTTACGAGAAGACGTGCCTGTAATTAGATTAAAAAATCATTAATTGCATCATATATTAATAATAATTGAATAAACATATTAATAAATTAATTATAATAACCATTACCATCTAACGCGTGACTGTCAGGACCGTCAAATGAAGGTAGTGGTGGATCTCCCGCGCCATCACCTCCATGGCTCATAACATCAGCCATAAGGTATGCGAAAACAATCCACAATGAAATCATGTCTTGAAATATAAGATTTAGAACATAATGTTAAATTAAGAAGAAAGTGTTGTAGTCAACATGAAAATAGTAGTTGGATGTGTGCCTTTTGTTTAACTGTAACACTACGTTGATAGCTATAATAGTATGTCAACCAGTTGCATGAGTGTTTGACAAACTATGAATGTGACTACGAATTGCAATATTGTAATAAGCAGATAATCAGTTTCTAGAAGTAACATGTTAAACACGAGAATTATGAAACACAAAATGAACATAATGCAGTTAATGACAACAAGCCGGTTCAAGTTTAAATCATATACAACAAAATATACCAATTGGCAAGAAAAAGATGCATAGAGATCAACAAACCAGTCATTAAACCTTGACTCCCAAATCGACATTCTTTTGCGGATACTTCAAAATCCAAAGATAAACTTTGGGGTGGATACACATGATGCTATCAAAACACATAACATAAAAGCTTTGTCAAAGTACTTTCGCAACAATAGTCAAACTCAAAGACAAACTGTATAACACGTAGAGCGAGTAGCCAAAATGCAAGAACATCTAGCCATTGTAAACATCAAAGAAATATACTCTCTCTGAGATAGTTCAGGTCATAAACATAAAACTTATGCAAATTACCATATTCAGAGATGCATTTTGACTTATGCAGATAAATAATTCATTTTCAGCGTCCCATCGTCATAAATACTTATGTAAACTCTAGGAAAACAAACCTTCCATGTAGAATAATATTCAAAATAGACCAAAGGCATACTTTTAATCTCCAAACCTAATTAAATGTATCGATTTTGATCACGAGCATAATAATTTTGACCAAAAAAGTCAAAGTACACCATAATGTTCAGTAAAAATTTAACTCAAAATAACACAAATTTATTAAACAAATTTCATTTAAATTAACACTTAATTACTAAACAATTTTCAACCAATTTTCCACCGATACATTACTTATCAAATAACACAACTTGTTACACAACTATCATAACCTAAATAATCTAATTATTAAGCATTATCAACATAATAATTTTCAACCAATAAAGCACCTAAACTAACATCTAATTACAAAACATTATAAACAAATAATTTAACAAATAACTTGTATAACTAAATTAAAGATTCACACAACTAGCATAACCTAAATAATTCATCTAATAACACAACTAAATTAAAAATTCTACCTAAATAATGTTTTAACACAACTAAATAAAAAATACATACTAAATAAAAAATTCATACCTAAATAATTCACCCAATAACACAAATAAATCAAAATTCATACCTAAATAATGCTTCAACAACACTAAATCAAAATTCATACTAAATCAAAAATTCATACCTAACAATGTCACCCAATAACACAACTAAATCAAAAATTCATACCAAAATAAGTCGGTTGCAGTGGTGGTGGTGGGTTGTAGCAGTGGTGGTGGTGGGTTGCAGCAGTGGTGGTGGTCTTCAGTTACAGCAGTAGTGGTAGTGGGTTGCAGCAGTGGTGGTGGTGGTGGGTTGCAGCAGTGGTGGTGGTGATGGTGGGTTGCAGCAGCGGTGGTGGGCGGTTGCAGTGGTGGTCGGTGGTGAGAAGTGGTGTTTGGTGGTGGCGGTTGCAATGGTGTTCGGTGGTGGGGGGTTGCGATGGTAACCGACGAGAGGAGGAGGGAAAGGGGGGAAGGGAGTTGCAATGGTGCTCGGGTGGTGGGGGTTGCGGTGGACCGTCGAGAGGAGGAGGGAAAGGGGGAAAGGGGGTTGCAATGGTGCTCGGGTGGTGACCGGTGGGCGGTGCTCGGGTGGTGGCCGGCGGCGATCGAGAAGTCGGGAGAGATTTCAGGGGATGGAGGGAAAGGGGGAATGTGGAGGGAAGTCGTCCAGTGGGTCTATATATTTTAACCAATAGCGGCGACAAGTCGCCGCTAATAGTGTCGCCGCTATTGGTTAAGTACGATCAATCCCTGTCCGTTAGATCTGTTGCACGATCAACGGTTAGATCTTTTGGAAAAAATTGGAAACGGATTAACGAGAAATAGCGGCGACATGTCGCCGCTAATATTGTCGCCGTTATTGCTGACGCCGCTAATGAGGATGTCGCCGCTAATAGCGGCGCCACTATTACTGACATTTCTTGTAGTGACTCCATAAAAATCTTAAAATTATTTATTAAATTAAATTTTCATTTTAAACACCAAAAACTTACATTTTTCCCTCCTTTAAATTTAGCTATAATTACACTTATACCATATAATATTTATCTAATTAGTTTTTGTGCCCATTCACCTTTTTTAATGTTTTTCTTTTATAAATTTTAAATTTTAATATTTCATAATTGTGTTAATGATTATCTTCACTTCGGTGCAAATTTCTTTCAAAACAGAATTAAGCTTCATAATATACAAGTTATCATATCACAAATGTACAAGTTGTTAAAACTGATTCAATTTTTTGAATCTTATATAGTTTCTTTTTTTTTTTTTTTCTCTTATAATTTTAAATTAATTTTCTATAAATTGCAAATATATCGTTGTGACTTTCTTATTTTTACTTACGTTTCGACGTAAATTTCATCCAAAATGGAATTCGCGTCATATTGTACAAGTCATCAAAGAATAAACGTACAAGTTGTTAAAGCTACTCTAACATCTTGATTTTTTATAGTTTCTTTTTTGTTTCTGTACAACTTTTAAAATTTGATGTTCCATAAAACTCAAACTTTTACATGTTTTATTTTATCAACAACATCTATGATTCATTTTTGTAAAATTACCTATATTATAAAATGTTCCCTTCAATGTAAGGGCTCACGTCAACGTTTTAGCATTATTTTTTTACGGTTTTACGTTCCCGCCTTAAACGCTTGTGATTAAAACTAATTTGTAACTAAAAAATATATAGTTTTATTTTCTAATTGTTAAAACTCCACTCTAATTGTAATTAAAAAATAAACACGTCGTGAAGGTGAAAACAATGTTAATTTGTGAACAAAGTCTCTAAGAGTATTCACATCATGTTCCCTATTCACTCTTTATAACTATATAAAAATTCAATACTTTTTCTATTTCAATTAAATAATCATTTTTATGCCTTTATCATTATATTTTTATCTCTCATCCATTTATACCATTTTTAAAAAATATTAAAAAAATTATAAGGTGGATAATGTTTTCCCCAATATGTAACATTTTATCTCTGATACACTCACAATAACATACAATTTTTTCTTATAATATAAGGAACGCACTCATAATAATATAAGAAACTTACACTGAATGATCTATATATGTAGATACATAAAATGTGAAGTAAAAATTGATATGACGATGATACGAGAGTGTAAGCATGTGCAAGTGTGGATACCTTATATAACAATATGTCAATATTCTATAAAGAAAAAATTGAATGCATGGTTTTGGTCGCCTTTATGATAGTTGAGAACGTGTATCCTGACCTATGACTATTCCAGAAAAAGAGCTAAACATGTAGGGACGGTGACAAAGATGAGTCACTATCACCGTTACATCTAGCGATTTCTCCATTACTATCACAGAATGGCCACCAACGTACTACGCCACGTGCCCCCTCAGTCGTATCCCTACACAACTCACCATCATCTACATGTCACGTCTCAGAGGGTGTATACGCGTTAGCCACTCGCGCGAGATCAACTTATTAAAAGCTCAAATCGAGTTAAACATGAACTGAAACTCATGACTTATATTATGAATTAATCATTTAGAAACGAGTTTAACCCGATGGTCACATATCAGACTAAATAGGTCTGCGAGGCAAACCCGCTTCAACGAGCCTTTTATATATCTAGCTATAATTAATATGTCAAAAATATATTTACGTATAAAGATATAGTGAAACTAATAGACAAATATATAAATATATTTTATTGGGTGGGGGTACGGTTGTGAGCTAATAGGAAGAGGAGTCTCGTAAAGAGATTATGAGTTCCACTATATACTCAAGGCACAGAAAAAAAAAAAAAAAAAAAAAGAGTAATAAGTTCAGAATGAAATATAAATATTTATAATATAATTATAAAAGGTATATTAATAAATCAATTTAAGTAAAAAATAATAAATGAATCGAGTTCAACTTGGGCTTTAAAGATAAAGGGGAATTTTAGGCGCACCGTAAAAAATTTGAAAAAAACCGATTCAAACCGTGACATGGAGGCCAAACCGTGACATATAGGGGAATTTTAGACGCACCGTAAAAAATTTGAAAAAAACCGATTCAAACCGTGACATGGAGGCCAAACCGTGACATATTGAAGGCTAAAGGTCACGGTTTGGCCAAACCGTGACATATTGGGCTTCAGAGAAAGTTCTGCACCTCGGGATTGGGTTAATTATTGGGAGTGAGTTTCTTGTGGTGTATATGTTACGGTTTGGCCAAACCGTGACATATTTGGTATAATTTTTAATTTTTTTAATTTTTTATAATAAAAATGTAAGATATTTTGTTCAATTTGTAACTTATAATATTTTTATAGGATTCAAAATTTCTTTTATTAAAATTTTTAGTATTACGTACATATATAACAAACAAACTAACACTTAAAAACTAACTTATAAACGTCAAATTTTATTAAGTGTATATGTCACGGTTTGGCCAAACCGTGACATATTGGGTAACCCCTGCGGTGTCCCCAGCAGGACCCAAGATAAACCCTAAACGAGTTGAGTTCGAGTTAGGATTATTAGCTAGCTTGATCTATATTAAATTAAATTTTTCAAACTCGAGATTTGACGAACTCGGACCCTAGCTCTAGCTGCGCATCGGTCTTTAACTCGTATGTTTATAAACATTTAAATCAACGAAACCATCTAAGCCATAGTAAACTAACTTGCCTGCACCACTAGTTTGATTTACTGATTAAACGGTTTTGATTTTTATCAATATATGTCATATTACATATATACACGCACACATAATTGTTATTTTATTATTATATATTATTTCTTACGTTATTTTCAAAGGGTCATGCTAGGGTACACTCGACAAGATAACCATGTATACAAATCGTATGGACTAATATGAGTTTATAGAACAAATAAAAGCTGCCAATGATAGAGTCGTCAAATCTGCACACGACACGACTCGTTTAATAACAAACAACTAGTGTACTTTCGAAGAAATACGACTCATATAACATGATATGAGTTTATATAACCCATGCAATCTTATACAAGTTGTATACAAGTTGTATACAAGTTGTATACAAGTTGTATACAAGTTGTATATGTTTGTTGGAATTGCATTTCGTACGATCCCATAATATACGTATCAATTATTTCAAACATGATAGCTTTAAAACTTATATATAAACCAATTTTCATTTATGGTTTCTTCGTTCAATTTTATTACTTTCATTATATATGTGAATTTCTTTGTTAAAACATCGTACTATGATAGTAACTATATATTCAGGGGTGAGTATTATAACCGTATCGGGAGTGAGTATCATAACAATTGCAAAGATGATAACAGCGGAGATAATTGCGATGATAACGGCGGAGATAATTGCGATGATAATGGCGGAGATAATTGCGATGATGACGACGGAGATAATTTCGACGATAACAGCGGAGATAACGGTTATGATAACGATGGTGATTATGTTGACAATAGTGGTGAATCTACTAACAATCAAATTGGCTTGTATGAAACAGTTAGGTTATTACATATCTAATTTACTTGTTAACATAATTTTAATCATACCTTTTTTTTTCAGGTTTACGTATCCTCTGATGATTTGGTTCGTTGAATTATCAAGAGAGGACGTGAAAATGGACGCGTTGCAGTCACCCAACAGTCGAAAAAATGCAACAATGCAACAGGGAGACAATGAAATGATCATAAATCAATGGTCTTTTATATAGCAACTTTTAAGGAATCTATTGTCACAAAAAAAAAATTGCACCTTTATTGAGGACTATTATGTCAAGTCAAATATTAAAAAAAATAATCATAGACTAAAAAATACATATGAATAGTATAGCACTATATGGGCTGTATTTATTCCGTCATATGAGCCTATACGACTTGTGCGTAACTAACCTTATACACTTATACGACTTGGGGGAACATCTTTGACTTATTTAACGCAATGACATCCATACGACTCTTATAAGCCCATATGAGTTGTATGAACGTAATAATTGGACGTGTGAATAACCTATTAAAGTGTACGTATAATCAAAACCCTTTCTAAACGATAAAATAATTTAGCTTTATATTGTCGATTTGGGTGGATAACACGTATATATTATATGCATAAAAGTGAAAATATATAAACATTTCTTAGACAACATGTACATAAAAAATATTATTTATAGAATCATTTTCAGGTGTCTTGTGGCCACGAAATGTGAAGGAAATTAATTGTGTAATTTTGTTAATTAGAATATTTAAGGACCTCGTAATTTTTTAATGATGCTTTTAATGTTCAGCTGAAAATAGATCCCACGCATAAACAATAACGAAAATTAATAATCTTTGTACAGAACCAAATAAAAATCATAAATTTTATTGAGCAAATAAACTGATTTAAAAGAACCACACACACATGTTAAAGAAGTTAACTACAACGTTTCCCTGTGTTTCTCACTAGGTACGCCTACGTGTCGTGTTTATTATACGTATAAGTTAATATTTTTGGATGGGTTTGAAATGTTGATACAACAGGGTGTTAAATTTTAGAATGTTTATACCTCGATCTACCTTCACACCCCCACACCTTCTCCTCTACCACACTTTTGTCTCGAGGGTCATGTCACACCCTTAAATTCCGGGTCTGGAATTTATCACGGAGGGATGAGCAAACAGGATCGAACACAGTAGTCGCACATGAGATGAAGTTATCTATATGATTAATTTTAGATAATCATTCCATTAATATTCAGAGTAATAAATATCATACATAGCGGAAATAAAAGATAGATTGATTCTTAACAATATGTCTAATCATATCTCAAATAATAAGCAATATGTATCTTGAGCTCTTATATGATCCTACATGCAGGTTCATAAGCTCCTAGTAGATACCTGAGAATACATCTAAAATCAAGTGTCAACACAGGGTTGGTGAGTTCATAGGTGAGTAAAACATATATGATAAATCATCCATTATCAATCAAAGAAGGGTTTATTTTGTGAAGATATGGTCATTTCATAACTTCAATTGAGCCTTGAGATATCCCTGATATCACTCCGTATATGGATAGCCTTAATGTAACCCCTTTACAATAGGTGAACTCACTATCACATATACTAAGTACAAGCCAACAAATCCTTCACATAGGAATTGCTCATGTAACATAGTTAATTTTCCCTTTTCCTTTTTATGTGTATATTATATTAGTTATAATAATTCAAATCAGAGGGAGCAAATCCTCCTTTACATTTATCCTCATATGGGTTGTAAGTGGAACTATAATGGTAAACTTTTCATAGTGCACATCTGCCTTCTCAACACAGAACAGTCATCCCGAATGACTTATAAGATCTTTGTGCATCTTGGTAAGGACCACATGTCCAAACCTTTGTGGGGGTAAGTCACTCCCCGATAGTACTATCTAAAAGATCTCTGCTTGTTTATAGTCCAGTATACAAAGAAGGGTTTTCATTGTAACCATATATAATCATAAATGTGATCAAATTATTATTTAACATAATACACAAAAATAATTTGAAATTTCAATTACAACATGTATCCATCCCCAAAATATTTAAATGATTAAAAAAGAGGAATAGTTAAGTATGAACTACCTCAGTTCTTGTGTGGTGTTGACAAGCTAGTAAATTCCTCCTAAGGAATTATAATTCACATAAACAAATAGTTACAAATCCATAACCTGAATAAGTTAGAACTTGAACCTGGTGTTCAATAGATCTAGGGTTTGGTTTTCTCGGATTTGTTATAAACATATAACTAAATAATTTAATTATTTTTGTTAATTCTTTAGTAACTAAAGATTTGCATTTCATAATATTTGATAAATTTTAATAATGATTTTAAACATATCATTATGTTCTAAATAAATTTTAGACATTATTTAACTATGTAAGTTCGTATTTAATTTACTAAGATTTTATAATTAAATTTATAAAATCTAATTTGTATTTGTCTTATCAAATAAGAAATGTTTACAAGTTTTAATTTATTATTAAACTGCACCTTTAATTAGTATATTTTATAAGGAACGACCTAAAATAACGTTTGTAAATAATTTATGAAATTATAAAATCTTTATAATTTCCATAATTATCATGATTTATCCATAGTTAAAAATAATATAGTATCCAATAATAAATTAATAATTTAAATTATTATTTAGAGTCCATTTTATAAAAATGACTATTTATAATATTTATAAATAATGTTTTATAAAAATTATTAAAGTGTTTTTAATAAATAAATTTTATAAAAAATTACTTAGATACTTTTAAAATAATGGAAGTTTATAAAAGTTATTTTTATACTTTTTAAGAATTTTTATATATTTTTTAAAAGCTTGAAAAGGCATTTAAAAAATAAATGTGGGTGCACGGGTTCGAACCCGTGACCCAAGGATTGAAAGTGAGCGTAGAACCGGTGGACCAATGGCATACAGCCGCAATAGACCACGGTTTCTAAATCCTTTAAACACAACTCAAGTGAATCCTCAAATACACAAGAACCCTAGTTCGAATCCCAGCCAAATTGAACTCCAATTCGATTTCGATTGCATCTGAAATCATGGGGCTATTGTTCCTCTTGTAAAAACGAGCAAAAAGGTGTGTTTCATTACCTGTTTTGAGATCGTTTAGATGAGCAACAGTGAAGAACAAGTCACGATGAAAAGAGGTGATCGATGGTGGTGTTTAAGTTTGATTCAGATGAAACTGTGGGTTGTATTCGATTATATATAGGTAGATGATTGTTCACTTTTGATTAATTTGATTATAGTTGAGGTTTAGTGGTCGATTAGGTGGGTGGTCGGCCGAACTTTCGGTCGAAAGCGGGTTCGGTGGGTAGATGACTCTATTATTCAAATTAAGGTGGGGAACAGGTTCCAATCATCCACTCGAATGTGTCGGTAGTGCTTAATCGAGTTGGAACCGTGTTATTCGGGCGTTTGGTCTCGCCGGAGACTCGCCAGAGACCGGCCGGAGAAAGAGGTCGACGGGGACGTGGGTGGTGTGGGATTTTTAAAGAAGTTACACATATGGTCCCTGTGGTTTAAAATGTTATTATTTCATGCTGAAACTTTAATTATAAGTTTCAAAAATTACATTTTGAACCCAAACTCTTAGGGTTTAATTAATAATAATAAATTTTATTTCTAGTATTATTATTATTATTATTATTATTATTATTTACATTATTATTAATATTATTTTATTTATTCATAAAATAATTATAAACAAGTTTTAGAATTTTAAAATTTAAATCCTAAAACTTACCGAAATTTTTCGGGTTGTCACATCATCCCCCTGTTAAAGGAACTTTCGTCCCGAAAATTAAGATGTACTGACAACATTCTTGAATAGGTTAGGATACTTGCACATCATTTCGTCCTCTCGTTCCCAAGTGAACTCAGGACCACGTCGGGAGTTCCACCGAACTCTGACAATCGGAATCTTGCTATGCTTTAGTTGTTTAACTTCCCTATCCATGATTTCAACTGGTTCTTCGACAAATCTGAGTTTCTCATCTACTTGCAGTTCCTTTAAAGGCACTACCAGTGATTCATCGGATAAACACTTCCTTAGATTGGATACGTGAAAAACATTGTGCACACCACCAAGTTCAGCAGATAGATTTAATTCATAGGCTACTGGGCCGATCCTTCTGACAATTTCAAAAGGCCCCACGTAGCGAGGGTTCAATTTCCCTCGTTTCCCAAAGCGTATAACTCCCTTCCAGGGAGATACCTTTAGCAAAACTTTATCTCCTTCCTGAAATTCAAGTGGCTTGCGATGTTTATCAGCGAAGCTTTTCTGGCGATCCCTGGCAGCAGCCATGCGTTCTCTTATCTGGACAATTTTCTCATGAGTTTCAAAGATCAATTCTGGGCCAGTAAGTTGACTATCTCCAACTTCTGCCTAACAAAGCGGTGATCTACATTTACGTCCATATAAGGTCTCGAATGGTGCCGCCTTGATGCTCGAACGATAGCTATTATTATATGAGAACTCTACTAAAGGTAGATGGGAATTTAAGAAAACTGGGTTTTTCGATTAAATTCAGCAAGGCACGAGTACTAGGGAAACAAGTCTCTCTTTAGGTTAGGACAAGCGTAGCTTAGATTACCAAATGGAACACGTCAAGGTAATTTGATCCATTTGCCTTAGAGACTTGTGTATTGACCATAGTTTATCACTCATCCCAGAAATCCCCAGGTAAACATAACTGGTCTCGCAATGAGATTTATACGATATGCTTGCCTTAGCCCGAAGGCCTTTTGCCAGGAAATCTAGAATACAGGTGTCTATATGTCACACAAGTTTATTTGATTCATAGAATCAAAACCTCGATAAGATTTTCATAGATTAGACATAAAGTCTAAGGAATTGAACCCACGACGATAAGTGTATGCCGTTGAGAATAAGTTTAGGAAGTTCATTCTTAGTTTCCTCCCTCTAGAATCGTTTGACACTCTCGTTGTAGAAGCATATAACTTCTTAATCCTAGTCGATCTCTAACTAAGAAAATTTACTTTGTGCAACTATTGTGACTGGCTATAGGCTAGTTGCAATTCCTAACTCATTATAACCAATGGCTCTGATACCAATCTGTCACACCCTCAAATTCCAGGTCTGGAATTTATCACGGAGGGGTGAGCAAACAGGATCGAACATAGTAGTCGCACATGAGATGCAGTTATCTATATGATGAATTTTAGATAATCATTCCATTAATATTCAGAGTAATAAATATCATACATAGCGGAAATAAAAGATAGATTGATTCTTAACAATATGTCTAATCATATCTCAAATAATAAGCAATATGTATCTTGAGCTCTTATATGATCCTACGTGCAGGTCCATAAGCTCCTAGTAGATACCTGAGAATACATGTAAAATTAAGTGTCAACACAGGGTTGGTGAGTTCATAGGTGAGTAAAACATATATGATAAATCATCCATTATCAATCAAAGAAGGGTTTATTTTGTGAAGATATGGTCATTTCATAACTTCAATTGAGCCTTGAGATATCCCTGATATCACTCCGTATATGGATAGCCTTAATGGAACCCTTTACAATAGGTGAACTCACTATCCCATATACTAACTAAGTACAAGCCAACAAATCCTTCATATAGGAATTGCCCATGTAACATAGTTAATTTTCCTTTTTCCTTTTTATGTATATATTATATTAGTTATAATAATTCAAATAAGAGGGAGCAAATCCTCCTTTACATTTATCCTCATATGGGTTGTAAGTGGAACTATAATGGCAAACTTTCATAGTGCACATCTGCCTTCTCAACACAGAACAGTCATCCCGGATGACTTATAAGATCTTTGTACATCTTGGTAAGGACCACATGTCCAAACCTTTATGGGGGTAAGTCACTCCCCGATAGTACTATCCAAAAGATCCCTGCTTGTTTATAGTCCAGTATACAGAGAAGAGTTTTTATTGTAACCATATGTAATCATAAATGTGATCAAATTATTATTTAACATAATACACAAAAATAATTTGAAATTTCATTACAACATGTATCCATCCCTAAAATATTTAAATGATTAAAAAAGGGGAATATTTAAGTATGAACTCACCTCAGTTCTTGTGTGGTGTTGACAAGCTAGTAAATTCCTCCTAAGGAATTATAATTCATATAAGCAAATAGTTACAAATCCATAACCTGAATAAGTTAGACCTTGAACCTGGTGTTCAATTGATCTAGGGTTTGGTTTTCTGGGATTTGTTATAAACATATAACTAAATAATTTAATTATTTTTGTTAATTCTTTAATAACTAAAGATTTGCATTTCATAATATTTGATAAATTTTAATAATGATTTTAACATATCATTATGTTCTAAATAAATTTTAGACATTATTTAACTATGTAAGTTCGTATTTAATTTAGTAAGATTTTATAATTAAATTTATAAAATCTAATTTGTATTTGTCTTATCAAATAAGAAATGTTTACAAGTTTTAATTTATTATTAAACTGCACCTTTAATTAGTATATTTTATAAGGAACGACCTAAAATAACGTTTGTAAATAATTTATGAAATTATAAAATCTTTATAATTTCCACAATTATCATGATTTATCCATAATTAAAAATAATATAGTATCCAATAATAAATTAATAATTTAAATTATTATTTAGAGTCCATTTTTATAAAAATGACTATTTATAACATTTATAATAATGTTTTATAAGAATTATTAAAGTGTTTTTAATAAATAATTTTATAGAAAATTACTTAGGTACTTTTAAAATAATGGAAGTTTATAAAAGTTATTTTTATAATTTTTAGGAATTTTTATATATTTTTATAAGCTTGAAAAGGCATTTAAAAAATAAATGTGGGTGCACGGTTCGGACCCGTGACCCCAAGGATTGCAAGTGAGCGTAGAACCGGTGGACCAATGGCATACAGCCGCAATAGACCACGGTTTCTAAATCCTTTAAACACAACCCAAGTGAATCCTCAAATACACAAGAACCCTAGTTCGAATCCCAGCCAAATTGAACTCCAATTCGATTTCGATTGCATCTGAAATCATGGGGCTATTGTTCCCCTTGTAAAACGAGCAAAAAGGTGTGTTTCATTACCTGTTTTGAGATCGTTTAGATGAGCAACAGTGAAGAACAAGTCACGATGAAAAGAGGTGATCGATGGTGGTGTTTGTGTTTGATTCAGATGAAACTGTGGGTTGTATTCGATTATATATAGGTAGATGATTGTTCACTTTTGATTAATTTGATTATAGTTGAGGTTTAGTGGTCGATTAGGTGGGTGGTCGGCCGAACTTTCGGTCGAAAGCGGGTTCGGTGGGTAGATGACTCTATTATTCAAATTAAGGTGGGGAACAGGTTCGAATCATCCACTCGAATGTGTCGGTAGTGCTTAATCGAGTTGGAACCACGTTATTCGGGCGTTTGGTCTCGCCGGAGACTCGCCGGAGACCGGCCGGAGAAAGAGGTCGACGGGGACGTGGGTGGTTTGGGATTTTTAAAGAAGTTACACATATGGTCCCTGTGGTTTAAAATGTTATTATTTCATGCTGAAACTTTAATTATAAGTTTCAAAAATTACATTTTGAACCCAAACTTTTAGGGTTTAATTAATAATAATAAATTTTATTTCTATTATTATTATTATTATTATTATTATTATTATTATTATTATTTACATTATTATTAATATTATTTTATTTATTCATAAAATAATTATAAACAAGTTTTAGAATTTTAAAATTTAAATCCTAAAACTTACCGAAATTTTCCGGGTTATCACAGGTCATAGTGTCATACTATCAAATGACCACCAGCACTTCATATCACCACCCGGTGATGAATCCTAAAGATTCTCTTGAGGGTCATAGCATAACTTTTACATATGTCGATGTACATAATATATTTCATTTACAGAATATTCAGTCATCAAAAATTTCATCTGTAAAAAATTTATAAGTCTTCTTGTCTTTTTTAAAATGATGTTTATTGCTATTTACATATTTAACTAAGTCTTAATGTTTTTAAGTGGAACATTATGGTGTTAAGATGTTAATTTATCATCTAATTAATATTTAAGATATCAAGAGTTATAAAATACATGTACAAGCGGTTAATATGAGTAAATTAAGTGCTTAATGTTTGGTTTTAAAATTTTTTATCAGGGTATTTTCTTCAAATATATTCCTATATAAAAAATAATAAAATAAATCATTACATACAATTATAATACGTGAATATAATATAAATTATGAAAAAAATTACGTTAGACTAAAATCCTAAATCACATTAACTATCAGATAAATAAAACGTCAGATAAATAAATCATTAATGTGCGTAAAGCGGCAGGAAACACAACACTTGAGCTTGTGATTTTAAGGGTATAAGAGTTGGTTTAGATTAGCTTTGAAACAAAACCTTGAGGAACCCATAACGCAACTAAAAGTTTCATTTGTTTTTCTAAAAGTTCTTATTATACAAACAGTATATTTTTTTATCCTTGTACTTTGAGATGCATCTTTTGTTTTGCATATACTTTTAATACTTTTAAACTTAAATATTATAATGTATCTTTTTTATGCATATGATTGTAAATTGAATTTTAATAAATATTTATAATACTAAAATTATCATATGTTAAATAATATGTTATTAAGTAACAAAATATAGAGATTGCATATATTCCACTCTCCACCTGAAAATTGCATATTTCTTTAAAACATAAATTTTCAATTAAATTAGAGTAAATTACCATTTGCATATTTGACATTTGTCCATTTTAATCACTTGCATCCCTGTAGTTTTAAAATTGTCATCCGCCCCCTGACTTTTCATTTTTATTTCCATTTGAGTCTAACACACTAACGTCGTTAGATTTTTCCGTTAACTTTTATAAAATGACAAAAATACCCTTATTAATTAAATAAAATACCCACATTTCACCCCACCTTCTATCTTTTCTCTCTCTATCTCCTCTCCCTTCTCCCTTTCTATCCCCCACCATTGCCACTGCAACCACCGCCGTCGTCGCACCACCGCCGTCGCCGCATCACCGCCGTCGCCGCACCATTGCCGTCGCCGCACCGCTGTCGTCGCTGCACCACCAACGTCGCCGCACCACCGACACCTCCACGACTAGAAGATCCAACCCAAAACCCTTTTTCACAGTGCTATCTAAACTCATAATCAGATCCAACCCAAAACCCTCTTTTACATTAAACCCTCGTTCCACCGTCTGCGACGCCACTAGCCGGAGAAACAACACCGTCAACCGCCGTCTTCTCAAGCTCCTCGCTTCCGATCACCGGCGACACGAAAACGGAAAATCCACCAACCGCGTCGCCTCAATGGGTTGTTCCGATCACAGTGCTTGAGAAATTCCATGAAAATGATCTAAAATGACAAATTCCATGAAAATCATGTTCTCAAGAACATTATAATTGTTGTATATATTCAAATCTTAATACATAACTTTATAATTGTTGTATATATTCAAATCTTAATACATATGATTATTGCATACGTTGAATAATTGCATGTTTTGGGGACTTTAAATGAGACTTTTAAGCAAGATAAGTGCTTAAAAGTGATTGGTAACATCTTAGAAATGTAATCTGTGTGCACCAACAAAGATGTGCATTAGAAAAAAAATGGTGATTCTGATATCTTAGCAATTATATGTACCAGATTTGTACCGTGTGAATTTTGGAAATAAAGAAACTTTTAACAAAATCTTGGCATATAACAGAAATCGATTTGTTAAATGAATAAGTTTACATGTCAAAAATGTTTTATGAGTGTATGTATATAAATAATTAGTTAAAACAGAAAAAAGTTTATGAAGCATTGTACATGTCAAAAACATTGATGTCAAGACATTAAGAAATGCATGCAGTTTAAATACAATGTATCTCAAGAAAGAGAGATATAAATACAATCTACCTGGTTCTTATGTTTTTATTAAAAAGAACATACCATCATATCTTTTGAAGAGATTGTAAAAAGTTTAAAATTACTAAAGTGAGAACTAAAAAAGGAAGATGGTATAACAAACTAATGACTTGGTATGCAAATGAAACATTTGTATAATTGTATACAACATCCAAAAGATGTTAATCAACATTTTAATATGGACAAAGCTCATTCTGTAAGTATGTTAAAATTAAGTTGTCAAATTACTTGATATAAAAGGTAATCCTTATCATCTTTTAACCCAAAAAATAAAAAATAAAAAGTACTAATCTAAAAGTATTGTAGTTAATTGTAGTTAACACATATATCTTGCTACTTATACATGATTAGATGCATCATTATATTTATTATGCAAGATAAAGGCTCATGTCTAGTAAGAAGACATTTGAATAGGGTGAAACAAATATATAGATAATCTTAAAGCATAAAAGATATGTGATCATTTTTTTTAATTGATTGAATAAGTTGATAGTCTTGTAATTTGTAAATACAAGAATGTAACACAACACGGTCATGGGCTTTAAATTTGTGATACTCTATGTGCGAGAGAATGCAATGTAAGTCTAACAGTATACTTTATGCTAAAGATTAAACCAAATGAACAGTAATATATTACTTCTTTATATTTAGTTTTTAGTTTCTTTTTAAGTGGGGTAGGTGCTTGAGGCTCATGGCAATGGATCTTTTAGCAGAGGTCGCCTCCTGTATAGGCTGAGCCATGGGAAAGCACACGAGGAAAGAAAAATTGACTGCTCATATTGTAGCGGTTATGGACGTCTCATTGTCCTCTCTCGACGTTCGAACTCAAACCACAACCCCGGTGAAGGGTGTTTAGTATTCGAATCAGGTTTGAAAACCTCAAAATTCGATACGTAAGTCACTGATTCGAAATTCAATTCAAATTTTCGAATTCAATTCAAAGTTTTTTTTATCAAATTCTAATTGAATTTCAATTTGATTTGCTTCAAAATTCAAAATAATAATATACATATAATTTTATATATACAAACATATAATTTACTTATTTATTTTATAATATACAAACATATAATATATAATTTTATACAATCACTAACAACCGTCTTTCATAATATAAGGCACACACTCATATCAAAAATAAAAAACCTATCGTGAATACTCGCAAAACATAAAAAACCAAATCATTGACTATAGATCTCTTAACCAACATTCATAGAAAACCAACACCCTCCACTTGAAGCATGTATAAACAACATAAGATTCTAAAAACATAAAAAAAAATACACGTTGCACTATCTTCCCCTTAGCTAACATTTCACCCCATTGAATTTTATAATAGCTTAGATAAATCTATATTATATAATAATAATAATAATAATAATATAATAATAATAATAATAATAATAATAATAATAATAATAATAATAATAATAATAATATTATATTATTATTATTATTATTATTATTATTATTTTTATTATTTATTATTATTATTATTATTTTTATTATTTTATTATATTATTATTATTATTATTATTATTTTATATTATTATTATTTATTATTATTATTATTATTATTATTATTTTTTTTTTTATTTTTATTTTTACACGGAAGGTGCTAGAATCAAAGAGTGAAATAGGAGTAACCACAACAAGCTATCAATACTTTGTACAATTGTATTCAAGATTCCCTCTACGGTATTCTCATAGGACCCATGGCCACTCACCGCTCGACACGTGTCGTTGGTACCTACCACGACTCTACACCTCTATATATACACCATCACACCCCATTGCACAAATCACCTCACAAACAAACACACCCTCAACTCCCACAATCAACACACAAACACACACACCCTTTGAGTTTCTTCTTTCATCATCATCAGCCAACATGTTCATCGAGAGCTTTAAGGTCGAAAGCCCCAACGTCAAGTACACTGATGATGAAATTCACTCTCTGTACAACTACGACACCACTGAACTCATTCATGAGGAGAAAAACGGTGCTTATCAATGGGTTGTTAAGCCCAAAACCGTTAAATACGAGTTCAAAACGCAAACTCGTGTCCCTAAACTAGGGTTCGTAAATCGTAACTCAATTTGTTTTGGTTTTGTTCGATATGATTCAATTTGTAGGTGATTTTGATGTGATTTGTTGGTTGTTGTGGTTGTGATAGGGTTATGCTTGTTGGATGGGGAGGTAACAATGGCTCCACGCTAACCGCCGGTGTTATCGCGAATCGGGAGTGAGTTTTTTTTTTCTGATTTGTGGTTAATTCGAACGATTCTGTTTGTTTTGCTTTTGGAATTGGATCGAATCAGATGCGATAACTAATTATTATTGTTAAACGATTTTGTGCATTGTGCATGCACCTGGAACATGAGATTTGTGTTGATGATCAACTAATTCATAACCGATCGTTTGATCGAGAACGAAAGTGACTTGATGTGTCTGTTTTTGAATAAAAAATTATGTGTGAGTAGAGGACTGTATCTTTGACCCGAAACTGCACAACTGGGAAAGGTGATCAGAGCATGCAAGTGTGTTAATTATTATTATTATTAAGTAATTAACAACGTGATTATCTTCCTGATTAAGAAATTGAGTTTCTTGGTAACAGTTTGAAGTATTTGTTAAATTAGTTGTGAGTCATGTGATCTGTATATGTTATTATTATTATTATTAATATAAAAAAGGAAGTAAAAAAGTTGAAACATTATGTGATTATTTGTTGGGAAAGGTTTTTGTTTGGCCTTTACTTGTTTTCTTTAGCAACTTTATGTCAAGTCATAATCGTCCCCACTAGCTTGTTTTTTTTTTCCGAGATAAAAAAATTAATAAAGTTGTGTATTTTTTTCTGCAATCAAACAAGATTTGCTTTTGTCTTTTTTTTGTTTAATATTTTAATCAAGGAATAATTTAAAATTATAAATGGAACAGGGGAATATCTTGGGCAACCAAAGAGAAAGTGCAACAAGCCAACTACTTTGGCTCCTTGACTCAAGCATCAACTATCAGAGTTGGGTCCTTTAATGGAGAGGAGATCTTTGCCCCTTTCAAGAGCCTCCTCCCTATGGTATGACTCTCTTATAGGTCCACATATATGTGATGTGACTAGTAATGAAATCTAAAGAAAAAAAAATCTCAATCATAACGAATTCGTAAGGTCTGGGTAGGGTGAGATGCATGGGGTGCGATGCATGTGATGTGACTAATAATAAGAGCTAAACAAACAAACAAACAAATATACTATAGAATTCCAATCATAACGCCGCTATTCATAAGGTAACCTTTTTTTACCACTCACGGATAGAGAGGCTGCAAGTTACCTTATTTTGTATTATATTACTTTATAGAATATACAAAGTTTGTTTTAAGATCCTAATGGTCTACAAATTAGTAAGTCCAACCGAATTAATTTAAATAATAATAAATAATTTATCAAAGATTCTCACACCTTTTAGATGATAGCATAACTGAAATCTGAAAGGAAGTTGAACAGAAGTTTACACTATCAAATCAACTGATGAAATATGAAACTATTATACAGGTGAACCCAGATGACATAGTGTTTGGGGGATGGGACATAAGCAGCATGAACTTGGCTGATGCCATGGCTAGAGCCAAGGTTTTGGACATTGATCTCCAAAAGCAATTAAGGCCTTACATGGAATCCATGGTCCCACTACCTGGTATCTATGACCCTGACTTCATTGCTGCAAACCAAGGTGAACGTGCGGACAACGTGATCAAGGGAACCAAAAATGAACAAATCCAAAAGATCATCAAGGACATCAGGTATACACACTGTCCCATTTCTTTATTCTACCTATAAACGCTAAAAAGATTCAAGTTTTATGACCATGTTTTTGAGAATATCAATGGCATATCCTTTCCTTGCATCTAAAAATTTCATGTGAAACATATCCACTTACCCATAACAATTGCTATTATTTTATAATAGAAATCTCTACTTACCATTAAATGTGCATTGTGCAACAGTCTTTTGATTATTTGATTATTAACTTTGTTCATTTGGTCATAGAAGTGTACTCCTGCATACCAGGTCCTTTCTTAATTAAAAAACTGATTTTCTGTTTAATCTACCCTTACAGTGTACTAAAACAACATCACTTTACTCACAAACATAAGGGCAAGACAGATTTTTTATCCACAAGATTTATTTCATTATTTGTTCGACAGTTGCTTAACAATCTAACTTAAGATCCAAAATCAAAAGTTGACTATTTTAAACGGCAATGGAACAGGGAGTTTAAGGAGGCTAACAAGGTAGACAAAGTGGTGGTTCTGTGGACGGCCAACACAGAAAGATACAGCAATGTAATGGTTGGGCTTAATGACACAATGGAAAGCCTGTTTGCATCATTAGACAAAAATGAAGCTGAAATCTCACCATCGACCTTGTATGCTATTGCTTGTATTCTTGAAAATGTGCCATTCATTAATGGTAGCCCACAAAACACTTTCGTACCAGGTAGCTATTCATTATGATTTCTTTCATCATTGTATTCAAGTTTGTGTATATGCTGACTTGATTTACGGTGCAGGGGTAATTGATTTGGCTATAAAAGAAACAGCTTGATTGGTGGAGATGACTTTAAGAGTGGTCAAACCAAGATGAAGTCTGTTCTTGTTGATTTTCTTGTTGGAGCTGGCATCAAGGTAAATAAAGCTATTTGTACTTTTTCATTTAATGCCAAATAGCTCATAACTATCTAAATTTGATAATCCTAACTGTAAAAGACTGATTGAGAGGGTTTTTGTTGACAGCCGACATCCATCGTGAGCTACAATCACTTGGGAAACAATGACGGGATGAACCTCTCAGCCCCACAAACATTCAGATCCAAGGAGATCTCCAAGAGCAATGTTGTTGATGACATGGTTTCCAGCAACGCCATCTTATACGAGCCCGGGGAGCATCCTGACCATGTGGTCGTCATCAAGGTATGCACCATAACACCATGCTGTTTTGTCTTTACTTACGAGTTTAACATAGAATTAACGTTGTGAAACAAATGGTTTCTTTCTTAGTATGTGCCATACGTCGGAGATAGCAAGAGGGCAATGGACGAGTACACATCTGAGATATTCATGGGTGGTAAAAGCACAATCGTTCTACACAACACATGTGAGGACTCACTGTTGGCTGCTCCAATCATCTTGGACTTGGTCCTGCTCGCTGAGCTCAGTACTCGCATCCAGCTCAAAGCTGAAGATGAGGTACAGTTCTCTTCTGCTCTGTTGTTTCTAAACCCATCACCAAATGTTTCGCTAGCTTGATTTGTGCATACTGATCGTGTGTTGTTTTGTTCATACAGGGTAAGTTCCATTCGTTCCATCCGGTGGCAACGATTCTGAGTTACCTCACAAAGGCCCCTCTTGTAAGGATCGCAATCTTTTCATCGTTTTATCATACTGACCACATGGTTGTGGGACCGAAAAGTGATGTAAAGTGGTTTGTAATTGTATAAAACAGGTACCACCAGGGACACCAGTTGTGAATGCGCTAGCAAAGCAGAGGGCAATGCTGGAGAACATACTGAGGGCTTGTGTTGGATTGGCACCAGAAAACAACATGATCTTGGAATACAAGTGAAGTGAGCATGTGATGATGTGCATGCCGTATGATATGATATGATGTTTTTTTATTTGGTTTTCGTTTCCAAATGTAATTTGTGTGCTTAGCTTTATGGAAGTATTTATTTGGAGGTGAATATATCCCAAAATAAGCCAAATTTTGTGGTGAATATGCATCCATTAGTCGCTTACACGCGTCAAATACTTGTATGGAATTTCATCCCTCCTAATGTTTGAAGTTGTTGGTAATACCAAAATTATATATGTTCTCGTTCAATAAACCTGTATATACATAACGTGCTGCATAACATGGTTATCTATGGCTTCTGTTCATATCTTCTCATTATATTATTCTTAAAGGACTATGTGTAAGTTCACACGGCTATCAACTCCACATTTGTCTTCTAATAAATGTGTCCGTATATATATATATATATATAATGGTGACTTCTGCAACTTGCAAAGATTTAGGATTAATTTAAAACCATTTTATTCACCAAAATTCAGAATTAAATTAGAAACCATTTTATTCACCCCGTGTATTCACTAGTAAATTAAAATAGCATCTTCAAGCTATAGTTTATCTATAGGTGAGTGCATTAGTACCATGATGATGATGATGATTTTTTTCAATATTGAGTGGTGAGTGGTTGACACTTAAATTAAGAATCATGTTCTTTTAGTTTCTGTTTTACTTACTTAACATTATACTTATAAGCATTTAAACCTATAACATATTTGTAAGTACCAATCACAAATATAACGACTACAAAGTTACTGGTAATTAGGAATTATGTTCATGGTGAGAAGCTCATTTTAACTTTAATAGCACTTATGTATCTAGTTAATCTTTAATAATTGTAGCAAGTAATTTTATATTTAAAAAGTTTTATGTCTTTCGTAACTTGTCATTACGGGGTTTGTTCTATTGTTAATCCCTTCGCGTTATTAGATCGGGTTGTATAGTTGTTCGTTTGTCGTTCATGGTTCTTTATAAATCAAAAAAATCCTATATTTGCATTATGGTAGGATCGAAGTCTATGATTTTAGAAGGATCTGGTATTTTGGGTTCAGCTATCAAGATTTATCTCTAGGTGTTGGCATGAACACACATGAGACGCATGTGATTCTAGAGTAATATATCAAATAATGTGTGCATGTTCTATATGTGCAAATGTTATGTGTTATTGTGCTATTTTTTCGTCAGTAGTGTTAAATTTTAGTCCGTTAATATAAATTTTTGGTCCGGTAGTGTAAATTTTTATATAAATATCGAGTTCGCCTCCCCGTAAAAAATTATTTCGCCCCCGCCCCCTACGGGGATGTTTAATCTCCGCCACTGTTGTGTATCTCACTCTGAAGTTTTGATTCCTATTGTACGGTATGTGTGTAATTGTTTCTTGTGGATAATTATGGGTTGAGTGTGTTCCGGTGAATGTTCTTGCCATTGATGATGACTCATAAGGTGCATGTGTGTTTGGGCATCGACTTTGAATATTTTATGTGTATGTTGGATATTTTATGCATATCAACATGATGGTAGTAGCCTAAATACTTATGTGTTGTTTTGTTATTTTTTCATCACCTTCTCCTATAAGTTACATACTATTGAAGTATTATATTGAATTTTTATAGAAAAGTTGTTGAAGAAATATATTGAATTTTTATAGAAAAGTTGTTGAAGAAATATATTGAATTTTAAAGAAAAGTCATTCATGTATGTGTTGGGTTTGTTAGAACATGAACATAGTTGTTTAACCATTTAAACAAGAAAAACGCAGCGGAATAATATATTTATAACCTTGTTTATAAGCTGAAAAATCAAGTTCTATTTGATTTTATAAGTTGTAAACAAACCCAAGAACAAAAGGATCTTTTATATGTGAATGTAACTAGCTATGAAACATAAAACAAGCATTATGGACAGCCATATAGAAGCTGCCATAATCTACCTTTGAGCTGCCAAAAGTGACGAAATGAGGATGATATGGAGCAAGAAATCGACCAGGCACCAAAGGAGGTCCTCTCAAGCTTGTATACCCCAAGCTCTATAGCAAACACTTCTTGCTAGGGAGAATAGAACACCAAAAGAACTCAAAACCCTCTAAGAATGCTGCTGCCTGGCCGAGAATTAGACAGGAGAGAAGAACCCTTTTTTTTGTGTGTAGAATGATGAATGCCTGTGTTGAGAGTTGCACCCACTTCAAATGTGAGTTTTCAAGGCAAGTTAAAATCCTATTGGACCAAGGGGAGGCAGATTTTTCAGCCTTCTATAAGGTTTTTCTTTCCCTCCCAAACTTTTAATTAAAACACACATTAGTAAGTCATGTACAATATTTAAATTAAAACCTCTTTTAATTTAAATGACTCTCTCTTGTTTTATTATTTAATGTTACTTAAACCTATTTAAATAACAATACAAATAATAAAATTCATCAACAAATTATCCTTATAATTTGTTCCACTACAAATGCAATTGTTTAGAAAACCTATTTTCTAAATTTGGTGTGATTATTTGATTGCATGATCATATCATCAATTAAATAATTGTTTGTGTTTGCAAAGCTTGTTATTGGGTATAACCCGACTTGGATCATAACGTACTAACCGCATCAACATTCTATGTGTCTTGGGCATATAGAATCTAACAATCTCCCACTTGCACAAGATTTATAGAAAATCGATGCAAGCAGTAAATACCGCCTAACAACGGTTTACTACCCTTAATACGCATGACTTATAGCCATTCAATAACATCATCTCATTCAAGTACCCTACTTGAAATGATTTAGATGAATTAATCATTTATCCTTTTGTTACAGATGTCATGTTAAATCCAAGGACACAGAATGATCATTCCTTGTTGACTTAACTTAATCAGGCCTTAGAAATCTTGCTCTCAACGAATAAGAGGAACAAATTCCATCTTAACTACATACGTTTCTCACAAATACCTCGTGTCACATCTGAACATAGCCTTATGTACTGTCCATTATTTCAGGCAGTGAAGAACCAGCTCAAGGTATAACACTTGGTGAATATCAAAACCCAATATGTATCTCAGGTCGGAGGATACCAAATGATATTCGCCTTTACTCAAGTTTACTTATGATCAATCTAGAAGATTTCATGTAGTAAAATTTGAGATGGGTCAGTCCAATATTTGTATCCTACAAATATTTATGAACTTTGGTAGCAACCAATTGCTCTATATTCATCCATATGAATATCAACCAATCCGAATTCATAATAGCCTTACTCTCATACTTGTTCCCACAAGCATGAACGACTACGGACATTCTGAGTAAACAATTTACTCATGGATTTAAACATGCTAAATTGGAACATTTATTAAAATATTATAACCAAATAATTTATTCAAGTAATAAAAGAGTTCCAAATATCCAAATACAAAATTACAGATCAATCCAATCACTAGAATATCGAAGTCCCATGGCACAGGTATGACCTTCATGCTTTGCCTTTTCTAGGAGCTTCGTAAGAGGATCTGCTATATTCGATCTGTGTGAACTTTTCGAATACATATCTTTCCTTTCTCAACTTCATCTCGTATGTAGTTGAATCTTCGCTCAATGTGTCTAGTCTTTTGGTGAGCACGAGGTTCCTTGATTTGAGCAATCGCACCCTCGTTATCACAAAGATCTCTGGGGGTCCTGAATGGAAAGGACAGCCCTAGATCGGCAATGAATTTCTTCAACCATGCAGCTTCTTGAGCTGCCAATAAGGCGACGACGGATTCAGATTCTGTAGTTGATAAGGCCACCACATCCTTTTTAGAGCTCTTCCAAGAGACCGCTCCTCCATTCAGAATGAAAATGTACCCCGATTGAGATCGTGAATCATCTCGATCAGTTTGAAAACTCACATCCGTGTAACCCTTTACAACAAGTTCCTCTTACACCCAGCCTTATCCAATGACTATCCCCAGGATTTTGCTAGTATCTACTTGTCATGCTTAAAGCGCATGACACGTCTGGTCTAGTGCATATCATTGCATACATGATGGATCCTATAGCAGATGCATATGGGATTGCTTTCATTTTATCCTGCTCCTCCTTTGAGCTCGGACATTGAGTCGTACTCAATATCGTCCCTCTCTGAATAGGTACAGTACCTTTCTTAAAGTTTTCCATCTTGAACCTTTTCAAGATTTTATCAATGTATGCACTTTGATTTAAACCAATCAACTGCCTTGATCTATCCCTATAGATCTTTATTCCCAAAATATAGGCGGCTTCACCACGATCCTTAATGGAAAAGCAGCTTCCAAGCCAGGCTTTTACACCTTCCATTGTTGGAACGTCATTCCCAAATAGTCGAATGTCATCAACATATAATACTAGGAAAGTTATTGTGCTCCCACTAGCCTTCTTATACACACAAGCCTCATCAGCGTTTTTGATGAAGCCGAATTTCTTTACCTCCTTATCAAAACGGTGATTCCAGCTTCTTGATGCTTGTTTCAATCCATAGATTGATTTCTTTAACTTGCATACTTTATTAGGATGTTTGGGATCGACAAAACCTTCAGGCTGAACCATATAGACATCTTCCTCAAGATACCCATTTAGAAAAGCAGTTTTGATATCCATTTGCCATATCTCATAGTCATAATATGCGGCTATGGCAAATAATATCCTAACTGACTTAAGCATAGCGACAGGAGAAAAGGTTTCATCATAATCAACACCTTGAGTTTGAGTGAAGCCTTTTGCTACAAGTTTTGCTTTGTAAGTATCCAAGTTTCCATGCATGTCTGTTTTCTTCTTGAAAACCCACTTACTTCCAACTACCTTGGAATTAAGAGGTGGTACAACAAGTTCCCAAACTTGATTGTCATACATGGATTGCATCTCAACGTTCATGGCTTCAAGCCATTTGTCACAATCCGAATTAGACACTGCATTATGGTATGTGGTCGGTTCATCTGAATCTACCACATAGCATCCATCCATGAAAAATCCGTATCTTTCAGGTGGATTACTAGTTCTACCACTTCTGCGAACGTTTTGTGTGTATTGATCAACCGCTTGATCATCCTCAACATCCTCATGTTGAGTGCTAGTTTTAACTAAACGTGCATCGGGTTGTGGTTCTTGATCCTCCTCAAGATCCACTGTTCTACTGCTAGTTTCTTCCATAAGGAACTTTGCTTCTAAGAACTCACCCTTTCTTGCAACAAACACCTTTTGTTCCAGTGGATCATAGAAATAATATCCCATAGAATCTCTAGGATATCCAACAAAGATGCACTTGGTGGATCGGACTTCCAATTTGTTTGGGGTGGGAGTCTTAACATAAGCCTCACAACCCCAAACCCTTAAGTATGATAGGGATGAAACTCTTCCATGCCATATCTCAAAGGGTGTCCTTTCCACCTTTTTGGTTAGGGCCATATTTAGAATACGGGCCGCGAAGAGCAAAGCAAAACCCCAAAATGATAGAGGCAATGTGCTTCTAGCCATCATAGATCGGATCATATCCAATAAGGTTCGATTCCTCCTCTCAGACACACCATTATGTTGTGGTGTTCCAGGTGGAGTGAGTTATGAGACAATCCCACAACTCCTAAGATGATCTTGAAAAGCATCACTTAGGTATTCACCTCCTCTATCGGTGCGGAGAACTTTAATCGACTTGTTGAGTTGATTTTCTACTTCGTTCTTGAAGATTTTGAATGTTTCAAAAGCTTCATCTTTGTCCCTTAATAAGTACGCATACTCATAGCGACTATAATCGTCGGTAAAGGTAATGAAGTATCTTTCACCATTCCTAGTCATTGGCTTAAAAGGACCACATACATCCGAATGTATGATTCCTAATAAATCTTTGCCCTTCGTTAGTTCCACTAAAGGGTGCCTTAGTCATTTTTCCTTGTAAACAAGATTCACATACATCAAATGAATCACATTCATTTGTTTTAAAAGACCATTCTTTTGAAGTGTTTGTATACGTTTCTTGTTTATATGACCAAGACGACAATGCCAAAGATAGGTATCACTCAAATCCAACTTGAGTTTCTTGGTGTTAGTTTGATATAATGAACTATTTAAAGTATTTTCATGAACCAATTCATAAATACCATTAATGGGAATAGCTTTAAAATAGAACATATCATTTAAAGAAACATGAATATCATTTTCAACAAAAGATAATACATAATCATAATGTCTTAATTGGGATACAGAAATAATGTTCCTAGTCAAACTAGGAGCATACAAAACATTCTTTAAAATTACATCCAAACCACTTGGAAGTTTTAGGATGTAGTCCCCACGAGCTTCAACTTTGACTTTAGCTCCATTGCCCATGAAGAAGCTAACATCCCCTTGATTGAAGTCCCTACTTCTTTTGAACCCCTGCAACAAATTACAAATATGAGTTCCATATCCGGTATCCAATACCCATGTGTTAGAAAATGTAACATTAAGATCAATATGAATCATGTATATTATACCTGAGGTCTGCCCGACATCCCTCTTTGCTTTCAACTCTTGGAGATGGACAGGACAATTTCTTGCCCAATGTCTAATCTCCCCACACTTGAAGCATGGGTAATTAGTAGCAACCTTTTGCTTCTTCTCTTGTGGTTTGGGTGGCACCCTTGCCACCCCTTTCCCTTTTCCCCATACGGGTCCCTTACCCTTGGCAACTTTCGCCTTGGGTGTGGGATGAGGCCTTTTCTTGTTCCCACCTTCATTGATGGTAAGAACGGGTAAAACCCTTTTACCCATGGCCGCCTCGGCTATTTTGAGCATTGAGTGAAGCTCACCAATGCTTTTGTCCCAAGCATTCATGTTGTAGTTTAACACGAACGTCTCGAACTTCTTGGTAAGGCCATTGAGGATCAAATCCGTGGCCAATTCCTTCGAGACGGGACAATTAAGCCTTTCGAGGTGGTCAATGTTGCTTTTCATCTTAAGTACATAAGATGAAACCGATTGGCTGTCGTCCATACGACATGCATGGAGTGCTCAAACCGTTTCAAAGTGCTCAACCCTCGCTTACTGTTGGAACGTTTCCTTCAGCTGGGTTATCATGTCATAAGCTCCGTGATGTTCATACTCCTTTTGGAGATCCGGAGTCATGCTTGCCAGCATGAGGCAAGACACTTGGACGGAGTCCTCATTGTACTTCAGCCAATCGTTATACGCATCCTCATCATCCTCAGTAGGTTGATTAGGGATAGGGTCGTCTAAAACATATGATCGTCTCTCTTGCTTGAGAACGATTCTCAAGTTTCGATATCAATCGATGAAATTGTTATGATTCAGACGTTCCTTTTGGAGAATCGCTCGTAAAGATTGGGTGGACGTGGATGAGTTATCATGATTATCATTGTTGGTGGCCATCTACAAATTTAACAAAGATCGATTTTAGTATTTTCGATATTGCTATTTTTTAATAATTAATTAATGCCTTTTAAGGTCATTTTCATATAAAATCTAGAATCCAACCTTACATTTAAATTTTAGTTAGGTGACCTTTATCCCACGATTTAAATTAATAAGGTGGTCAACGATTGACGGTTGCAACCATTTGCAACTTCTAGAGGTATGGGATCGACTTGAACATCTTATGTAAAGTCGGCATGTTAATCCCATCAACACCATTTGGAAACCATATTGTAGGTGATCCATTTAACATGGTTTGCAAATCAAGTTGCCCTACTTGCACACACATGTGAGTTTTCCAACATAAGTGGTTAGGTGATCTTTATCCCACAAATGTGATATCCCCACCTCAAATCACAAGTTCCCTCAAATGGTTAGGTGACCTTTATCCCATTAAGAGTTTCCAAGTGACTTAAGTGTTGTGCAAAAGGACGGTGTTAGACTTGTTATCAAAGAATTTTATAGTTTTCATTATCTTAGTTTAGAAAACTCTATGTACCTTATATTTGCATGCTTCCAAATACAAGGTACCCTATGGTTCACTTTTAATAAAACCTCTTTTATTAAAACCATTAATCCTTTTAATAACCTTTTATTAACCATTAATCCATAAGTTTGTTAATGAGTTTGTAATGCATGTCTAAATATCAACCAAACAATCAAACAACAAACATTCAAACAAGCATAAACATATAAACATGAGTGCATAACCATAGCCACTAAGTTGATCACACTTGTTTGCCATCACAAGTGTTGTCATAAGGTCTTTCCTAGGGGAGGACCCGCTCACCGGGCACCTTACTGTTGGTTCTTCATCGCACGTATGACATACATGATCATAAAATACGCAGCGGAATTAATAAAATACACATTCTCATTCATTCATAAAAGTCATTACATCATTGACTCGATTACAAAATGCAGCTTCTCTACTTCGTCTCTCCTCATAGGATCATACAGCGACCTCTAGAGGAGATATTAAGTTCAAAAACATAAAAATTATATTTTTTATACTAAAGAATATTCCTTAGGTAATTCCGTACATCGGAACCCTGACGGAATACTCTTGACACTTTCATGCAACATATTTCGTTGCATGTGCTACGCGCACGCTTCCAATGCGTGGCGAACTTATCAAAATCTATAGGAGATTTCTTGAGTAATCTCGTTTATTCAGATCCTCAAGAAATCTCATAATGACATGCAACGTGATGTGTTGCGAATATTATGGACCCGCAACCCATGACGTTGCAGCATTATCAACTGGAGAATGTCATCCCAAAAGAGCTGAGTAGTCGCCTCGTGCCATCCTCAGCAACACTACCTGCGAACTGGAAAACACATAAAAGTCAGCGTTGCTGAGTGAGTTCTAGTTTTATAATAAAACATACTTTCATTCTCATTAACTGCTCTTTCATACATGTGTTCACACATCATACGTACACGTAGATAATATTATTATTATCTCATCATTCATTACTTACTTTCATTCGTGTACACTTCATCGTTCTCGTTTACTTTCATACATACATACTTTACATACTTTCGTACGTACTTTACTTTCATTCATACATTCATTACTTACGTTCGAACATTCATTACATTCATTCATACTTTCATTACTTTCGTTCGAACGTTCATTACATTCGGTGACATGTACAATACCCCACTTTCATCATACATACTACTGGTGCTGGACCTGTGGTGGTTAGCCACGAACATTGTGCACAAAGCTGATCCAGTCACCTGGGGTAAGTACATGCACCACTTATCTTTCACTTTACTACTAACATACGTTAGCCGAGTCTGTTGCAGTGCGCGACTGCTCACCTCAGTGACAATCTTATGATTGCCTGCTAACCGAGTCTCTTGCAACACGAAGTTGCTCACCTCATTATCAATCTCAATGATTGACCCGATGTACATCCTTCGGGGTAGCTAACCCGTACACCGTTGAGCTAACACCTGCCAGGGGTGTGCACCTCCTTCATTTGCTTGCAAGCCTTTCTTACTTTCTTTCATTAATGCATGCATTCATTCATCATGTTCCTTCTCTCATTATCTTTCACTTTACGTTTTTAATACATTCGTTTCTTTCGTTCATTCGTTCACGTAAAGTTATTAAAGATAAGACACATATACATAAGGAACATACATACTTACATATCATCAGTATTCACCATCTATCATGGCAACATCATACACTACATACATACATACATACATACACTTCTACATTCACTCACATCAGCCCTGTCCGGGCGACTGAACTACCACCAGTCGCATGTCCTCCATGCGACTGGGTCATGCGATTGGGCTACTCATGCGAATGGGTACTCAAACGTGCGATTGAACTTCCTTCCGTACGACTAGACACTCTGCGACTGGGTTATATGCGACTAACTCTTAACCGTGCGACTGAACTACTCTGCGATTGAGCTTATGCGACCGAAACCCTCTGTCGCATCACCTATCGTGCGATTGAGACTCAATCGGGCGTCTGAGTCTCAGTCGGGCGATTGGACATCAACTATTACTCATTCGGCCGAATGGCCCTTCAGTCGCATAACCCTAACTGGGCAGCGACTGGAGTTCTTCATGAACAGCAGTCGCGAAACCCCCGTCCCCACAGTCACCATAAACCCATTTTCAGCCCAATTCAACCCTCCCAAGCCTTAGGGATTCCTACTAGGACCTCATACAAGCATATACTAGTCCTAATTCATACCATAAACACATTACTCAAGATTTACCCAAATGGGTCAAACTTTCACTACTTCAAAACTAGGGTTTTAATGTGTCTCCAGCCTCAAAATCGTTAGAAAACATGTAAATGAGGGGTCCTAGAACTCACATTGTCAGGTAGGAGTTGGTGAGCTTCGATTTGGCTAGCTTCACGATCGATCTTGAACTCGGGCAGCACTTTCCCTCTCTTCTTCTCTGTTCTCTGTCGCTTACTGCTCTCTCCCCGACTGAAAATGGGGAGGAGAATGGAGCTACCCCCCTTTTATACCCATAGCCCATTCGCATCTGGTCCAGGGGCGACTGGACCTTCAGTCGCATCAACCCTATGCGATTGGACCTCAATCGCACATGTTCCATGCGGCTCATACTCCATTCGGTCGGTTGAACTCCAATGTGCGGTTGAGCTTCAATCGGCCGAATAGCCATGCGGTTGACCTCCAGTCGCATAAATCACAGGCGACTAAGGCTCAGTCGCATAGCCTACCAAAAAGTCAGACTTCCGGGTGTTACAAGTCCACCCCCCTTATTGTAGGTTTCGTCCCCGAAACCTGTTACTCTTCGAACAATCGTGGGTAATGTTGCCTCATTTCTTCTTCGGTTTCCCACGTCGACTCGGATCCCTTCCTGTGCCGCCACTGTACACGCACAAGGGGAACCACTTTATTCCTCAACCCTTCTCTTTGCGATCGATAATCGCCACTGGTTGTTCTACATAATTGAGCTTTTCGTCTACTTCGATATCATCCAGTGGAACGACCATGTCTTCGTCCGCCAAACACTTCCTCAGATGAGACACGTGGAAAGTCGGGTGGATTCCACTTAGTTCATCTGGCAAATCTAACCTATAGGCCACCTCTCCTACTCGAGCAATGATTCGGAAAGGGCCTATATATCGCGGACTCAACTTACCCCGCTTCCGGAATCGAATGATCCCTTTCCAAGGTGAGACCTTCAACATAACACGATCTCCCACCTGGAACTCAATCGGTCTGCGTCGTTTGTCGGCATACGATTTCTGTCGGTCTTTGGCCGCTTTCATATACGCTTTAATTCTTTCAAGCTTTTCAGTCGTAGCCTCTACCACTTCGACGCTTCCTAATTCTTTCTGACCAATTTCACCCCAACAGACGGGTGTTCTGCATCTTCTACCGTATAGCATTTCATAGGGTGGCATGCCGATACTGGCATGAAAACTGTTGTTGTATGAGAACTCAGCTAACGGTAGATGGTCATCCCAACTTCCCCGAAGTCAATAACACATGCTCGGAGCATGTCCTCTAAAGTCTGAATGGTCCTTTCTGACTGACCATCAGTTTGAGGATGATAAGCCGTGCTAATATGCAACCTCGTCCCCATAGCATCGTGGAATTTCTTCCAGAATTTGGATGTAAACCGTGTGTCGCGATCAGATACAATCGACACCGGTACACCATGACGAGTCACAATCTCTTTGATGAAAAGATCAGCCAACTTCTCGGACGAATATGTCTCCGCATCGGTAAGAAGTGAGCACTCTTCGTCAATCGATCCACAATCACCCAGATCGTATCATACCCTTTCGGGGTACGTGGCAGCTTTGTGATAAAATCCATGGTGATGTGCTCCCACTTCCATTCCGGTATGTCCAACGGCTGAATCTTTCCATACGGCTTCTGGTGCTCTGCCTTTACTTGCAAACACGTGAGGCATTTGCTCACATACTCCACCACATCACGTTTCATACCCGGCCACCAGTAATCTTTCTTCATATCTTGTACATTTTGGTAGCACCGGGATGAATGGAGTATCGAGACTTATGAGCTTCATCCAAAATCTTCATTCGTAGATCCCCAAGACGAGGAATCCACATACGCCCAAACCGAGTTCTAACACCCGTTGCGTTTTCTCCCAACTCCGCGACCAGACCTCTCATGCGTTCAGAGTTAAGATGTTCGTCCTTTAAAGCCTCATCTTGGAACCTTTGACCTGTTTCATTACGTCGGAGGTCATGATTAGCTGGTACGCCTTCACTCGAATTGGCTCGGGCCTCTCTTTCGGCTAAGGGCATCCGCCACCACGTTGGCTTTGCCCGGATGGTAATGGATCTCACAATCATAGTCTTTTATAAGCTCCAACCATCGCCGTTGCCTCATATTCAGATCTTTTTGCTCGAAGAAGTACTTCAAGCTTTTGTGGTCCGTGAAGATGGTGCACTTCGTCCCGTACAATAGTGCCGCCAAATCTTCAACGCGAAAACCACAGCTGCTAGCTCCAAGTCATGAGTAGGGTAGTTAACCTCATGAACTTTCAGCTGTCGGGATGCATAGGCTATCACCTTTCCTCTTGCATTAATACACACCCCAACCCCGAGTAGGAGGCATCAGAATAAACCACCAAATCTTCACTCCCCTCGGGTAACGCCAATACTGGAGCTTGGGTCAATCTCGTCTTCAGTTCTTCAAACGCCTTCTCTTGAGCTTGACCCCATACAAATTTCACATCCTTCCGGGTCAGCTTTGTCAGTGGAGAAGCAATTTTGGAAAAGTCTTGGATAAACCTTCGGTAGTAACCCGCCAAACCCAAGAAACTACGGATCTCGGACGGCGTCTTCGGAGATTTCCATTGCATCACTGCTTCCACTTTCGCCGGATCGACCATAATCCCATCCGGATTTACCACGTGACCCAAGAATTGAACTTCACGCAACCAAAATGCGCACTTGGAGAATTTTGCATACAATTTCTCCCTTCTCAACGTCTCCAGAACTTCGCGAATGTGACCGGCATGCTCAGTCTCACTCTTTGAATAAATCAAGATGTCATCAATGAATACAATCACTGATTTATCCAACATCGGCCGGCACACCCTATTCATCAGGTCCATAAAAGCAGCTGGCGCGTTGGTCAGACCAAATGACATAACGAGGAACTCATAATGACCGTAGCGCGTACGAAAAGCTGTTTTAGGGATATCCTGCTCCTTCACCTTCAGTTGATGGTAGCCTGATCGAAGATCTATACGTGAAAACCAACTAGCACCCTGAAGTTGATCAAACAAGTCGTCGATCCTCGGCAAGGGGTATCTGTTCTTTACTGTCAGCTTATTCAACTCGCGGTAGTCGATGCACATCCTCATACTACCGTCCTTTTTCTTTACAAACAGGACCGGAGCACCCCAAGGTGAGATACTCGGTCGAATAAACCCCTTATCCAACAGCTCTTGTAACTGCTCCATCAACTCTTTCATCTCTGTCGGGGCCAATCGGTATGGTGCTTTGGCAACAGGTTGGGCGCCTGGTACTAAATCAATCTGGAACTCGATCTCTCTGTCAGGTGGCAATCCCGATAAGTCTTCCGGGAACACGTCTGGGAACTCACACACAACCGGAACATCAGACAATTGTGGTGCTGGCTTCTCTACATCTTTCACATAACATAAATAGGCGTTACATCCACGCCTCATACATTTCCCCGCCACTGCCATTGAGATCACTTTCGGAATCGTAGTAACCCGATCCCCATAAACTGTCACTGGACTACCGTCAGGCGCTGTCAAACTGATCATCTTCTTGCGACACACAATGTTCGCCTCGAAATCTGCCAACCAGTCCATTCCAAGCACCAAATCGAAACCACCTAACGTCATCGCAAAGGGTTTAACTGGGAATTTGTGACCCTCCAGTTCTACATCGCAACCCTCAATTACCTCTGAAATCCTGGTGGTTTTACCTATAGCAGTCTCTACATCAAACGGTACATCCACACGTCTACTACTAACGGGCAAATTGGCACAAAAAGCAGCAGAAATAAAACTCCTACTGGCACCCGAATCAAATAATACAGAGGCTAAAGTTTGGTTCACCAGAAACGTACCGGACACTACATCGGGGTCCGTCCTCGCCTCTTCCTGCGTCATCGTAAATGCCCTGGCGCTCGCTTTCGACCCTTCACCCCCTGTCTTCTTCACACCGGAACCCTCAGATCTCGGCTTCTTGCAGTCTTTATTCATATGACCACTTTCCCCACAGTTAAAGCATCTCATTCCTTTACACTCTTTGGCCATATGACCGGGCTTTCCACACTTGAAACATACATTCAGCCCCCATCTGCACTCACCACCGTGCTCTCGCCCACACTTCCCACACTTTCTCGACCCTGCACTTGTCACGACCACACGACGATCATCAACCCGTGCCTTCTTACTACTTGTCGAAGTATCACCCCGACCAAACCTCTTTCCCTGCCACTTCCTCTCATCACTTCCCTTCTTACTGCCTCAGATTTCACCAACGCAGCTCGTTCATCGTACAACCTCCCAGCTAAATCCACCGCCGACCTGAAAGTACTGGGTCGGGCGGAAATCAAATGCCAACGAATTTCAGCTGGCAACCCCTGAATATACCGGTTAATCTTGCGAGACACCGGCGTCACTTGCTCTGGCACCAACCGTGCCATGTCGTTGAACTTGGTCGTGTATTGTTGGTGGGTCATCGTTCCCGCCTCCACTGCAGGAACTCTCTCTCAACTCTGTCCATCTCTCGACGAGGACTAAACTCCTCGATCACCATTCTCTTCAACTCAGACCACTTCAATTTCCCAATGGCCCTGCTACCCTCGGCCTGGACAATATTGTCCTACCAGCACAATGCCGTCCCCGTAAACGAGTGGGTAGCAAACTTCACCTTTTTATCCTCCTGGCAGTCACTGATATCAAGGACCGCCTCCATCTCTCTCACCCATTGGTGAGCATCAGCAGCCGTACCCGAACCATCAAAAGTCGGAGGCTTGCATCTCATAAATTTCCCGTAATCACAACCCCGGGCTGTCCCCCTAACCTGTTCTTCCTCCTCTTCCTCTTCGTCATCCGACAATACCGTTTCTGCCTCTGTCTGTTGCTGTCTACCGGAGGACCGTCTCCTCCCTCGTCTATCCTCCTCTCGTACTGCCTTTATCGCTTCGGTCATTACAGTCGGTAGATCGTCTGCATAACCTGGTGCACTTCCTCAATCACTGCCTCTTTTACCGAGGCTCTCAACTTGGCGCTTTCATCCGTCTCTTCCTGGTGAGGAATCTCGTTCTCCTCACGAACTACTTTCTCTTTCCTAAGCCTTCCTCGCGTGATACGCGGCTCATCACCACGTTCACCATCACGGGAAGCATCAGATGATCTATCACCGACCATCTTCTATCACACTGAAAGATTAAAACACCAACACGGTCATTCAAGGAAATAGCTCAGTTTATGTTAAGTACAGTAAGTCCCTAATTACAGTGGCCAGTTGTGATTAGCCACTTACTCTACTCTTCGTACCCCGAGCATCACCTATCCTGACTACATTAGTATCTAGTCTAACAGTACACATAATTCACATCACATGCGCATAATAACCAGTTAATCTTTAAGAAAATACCTGATGGCACGCGACTACTCAGATGGCATTCTCATTCTCCCTGTCCCATTCTCAGTTTAAGTTTAGGTTTATTATAAAAATTTACCCATTTTACTTAAACTTTTGCTCTGATACCAACTTGTAAGGCCCCGCTCACCGGGCACCTTACTGTTGGTTCTTCATCGCACGTATGACATACATGATCATAAAATACGCAGCGGAATTAATAAAATACACATTCTCATTCATTCATAAAAGTCATTACATCATTGACTCGATTACAAAATGCAGCTTCTCTACTTCGTCTCTCCTCATAGGATCATACAGCGACCTCTAGAGGAGATTTAAGTTCAAAAACATAAAAATTATATTTTTTATACTAAAGAATATTCCTTAGGTAATTCCGTACATCGGAACCCTGACGGAATACTCTTGACACTTTCATGCAACATATTTCGTTGCATGTGCTACGCGCACGCTTCCAATGCGTGGCGAACTTATCAAAATCTATAGGAGATTTCTTGAGTAATCTCGTTTATTCAGATCCTCAAGAAATCTCATAATGACATGCAACGTGATGTGTTGCGAATATTATGGACCCGCAACCCATGACGTTGCAGCATTATCAACTGGAGAATGCCATCCCAAAAGAGCTGAGTAGTCGCCTCGTGCCATCCTCAGCAACACTACCTGCGAACTGGAAAACACATAAAAGTCAGCGTTGCTGAGTGAGTTCTAGTTTTATAATAAAACATACTTTCATTCTCATTAACTGCTCTTTCATACATGTGTTCACACATCATACGTACACGTAGATAATATTATTATTATCTCATCATTCATTACTTACTTTCATTCGTGTACACTTCATCATTCTCGTTTACTTTCATACATACATACTTTACATACTTTCGTACGTACTTTACTTTCATTCATACATTCATTACTTACGTTCGAACATTCATTACATTCATTCATACTTTCATTACTTTCGTTCGAACGTTCATTACATTCGGTGACATGTACAATACCCCACTTTCATCATACATACTACTGGTGCTGGACCTGTGGTGGTTAGCCACGAACGTTGTGCACAAAGCTGATCCAGTCACCTGGGGTAAGTACATGCACCACTTATCTTTCACTTTACTACTAACATACGTTAGCCGAGTCTGTTGCAGTGCGCGACTGCTCACCTCAGTGACAATCTTATGATTGCCTGCTAACCGAGTCTCTTGCAACACGAAGTTGCTCACCTCATTATCAATCTCAATGATTGACCCGATGTACATCCTTCGGGGTAGCTAACCCGTACACCGTTGAGCTAACACCTGCCAGGGTGTGCACCTCCTTCATTTGCTTGCAAGCCTTTCTTACTTTCTTTCATTAATGCATGCATTCATTCATCATGTTCCTTCTTCATTATCTTTCACTTTACGTTTTTAATACATTCGTTTCTTTCGTTCATTCGTTCACGTAAAGTTATTAAAGATAAGACACATATACATAAGGAACATACATACTTACATATCATCAGTATTCACCATCTATCATGGCAACATCATACATCATACTAACATACATACATCATACATACACTTCTACATTCACTCACATCAGCCCTGTCCGGGCGACTGAACTACCACCAGTCGCATGTCCTCCATGCGACTGGGTCATGCGATTGGGCTACTCATGCGAATGGGTACTCAAACGTGCGATTGAACTTCCTTCCGTACGACTAGACACTCTGCGACTGGGTTATATGCGACTAACTCTTAACCGTGCGACTGAACTACTCTGCGATTGAGCTTATGCGACCGAAACCCTCTGTCGCATCACCTATCGTGCGATTGAGACTCAATCGGGCGTCTGAGTTTCAGTCGGGCGATTGGACATCAACTATTACTCATTCGGCCGAATGGCCCTTCAGTCGCATAACCCTAACTGGGCAGCGACTGGAGTTCTTCATGAACAGCAGTCGCGAAACCCCCGTCCCCACAGTCACCATAAACCCATTTTCAGCCCAATTCAACCCTCCCAAGCCTTAGGGATTCCTACTAGGACCTCATACAAGCATATACTAGTCCTAATTCATACCATAAACACATTACTCAAGATTTACCCAAATGGGTCAAACTTTCACTACTTCAAAACTAGGGTTTTAATGTGTCTCCAGCCCCAAAATCGTTAGAAAACATGTAAATAAGGGGTCCTAGAACTCACATTGTCAGGTAGGAGTTGGTGAGCTTCGATTTGGCTAGCTTCACGATCGATCTTGAACTCGGGCAGCACTTTCCCTCTTCTTCTCTGTTCTCTGTCGCTCACTGCTCTCTCCCCGACTGAAAATGGGGAGGAGAATGGAGCTACCCCCTTTTATACCCATAGCCCATTCGCATCTGGTCCAGGGGCGACTGGACCTTCAGTCGCATCAACCCTATGCGATTGGACCTCAATCGCACATGTTCCATGCGGCTCATACTCCATTCGGGCGGTTGAACTCCAATCGTGCGGTTGAGCTTCAATCGGCCGAATAGCCATGCGGTTGACTTCCAGTCGCATAAATCACAGGCGACTAAGGCTCAGTCGCATAGCCTACCAAAAAGTCAGACTTCCGGGTGTTACAGTTTATAATGACACATCATATGTGTCCATGGACTCCCACTTGAATCCATATCTAAATACTTCAAGGTCCATGTCTTTGATGTCCATCTTTGGGTCTTCATCTTGTGCATCTTCCTTTTTACAAAAATTATATCCTAATATATTTTTCTAATAAAAGAAATGCACCTAATCTATTTATTACATAACCAAATGAATAAATAATTACAACCCAAACAATAAACATAAACATTACAACCCAATTGAATAAATAAAACAACCATTCCAATTATCCAAATAACATAAGGCCAAAGGCTAGGTTATGCACACTAACAACCAATGATCATATCATCCAAAACTATAATGAAACCCCACTAAAAAAATATGAAATTTCAGCCAACATAAACTGAAATTTCGGGTTTTCTTTTGTCCAAACAAACAAATAAACAACATAAATGTCTTTCAAAGTTTTAATCACAAGCATATGTGACATAACTTTGAAAGTTTGGGGATTCATAACACATGAACATAGCAGCCTCTAAAGGGGTTTTAAAGTCCATAAAACGAATTTTTAAAGGACAATATAAGCTAGCTATCCACATAACCTGGCTCTAATACCAATGTTGGGTTGTTAGAACATGAACTAGTTGTTTAACCATTTAAACAAGAAAAACGCAGCGGAATAATAGATTTATAACGTTGTTTATAAGCTGAAAAATCAAGTTCTATTTGATTTTATAAGTTGTAAACAAACCCAAGAACAAAAGGATCTTTTATATGTGAATGTAACTAGCTATGAAACATAAAACGAGCATTATGGACAGCCATATAGAAGCTGCCATAATCTACCTTTGAGCTGCCAAAAGTGACGAAATAAGGATGATATGGAGCAAGAAATCGACCAAGGCACCAAAGGAGGTCCTCTCAAGCTTGTATACCCCAAGCTCTATAGCAAACACTTTTTGCTAGGGAGAATAGAACACCAAAAGAACTCAAAACCCTCTAAGAATGCTGCTGCCTGGCCGAGAATTAGAGAGGAGAGAAGAGCCCTTTTTTGTGTGTAGAATGATGAATGCATGTGTTGAGAGTTGCACCCACTTCAAATGTTTGTTTTCAAGGCAAGTTAAAATCATATTGGACCAAGGGGAGGCAGATTTTTCAGCCTTCTAGAAGGTTTTTCTTTCCCTCCCAAACTTTTAATTAAAACATACATTAGTAAGTCATGTACAATATTTAAATTAAAACCTCTTTTAATTTAAATAACTCTCTTGTTTATTATTTAATGTTACTTAAACCTATTTAAATAACAATACAAATAATAAAATTCATCAATAAATTATCCTTATAATTTGTTCCACTACAAATGCAATTGTTTAGAAAACCTATTTTCAAAATTTGGTGTGATTATTTGATTGCATGATCATATCATCAATTAAATAATTGTTTGTGTTTGCAAAGCTTGTTATTGGGTATAACCCGACTTGAATAATAACGTACTAACCGCATCAATATTCTATGTGTCTTGGGCATATAGAATCCAACAGTATGTACACATATATAAAGCAACATGGTGTCCATATATTATTTGTCATAGTTCTCTAGGGATTTCTTATGTATATGTGTTTTTGTTTTGGGCTATGCCATATATTTTCCCTAAGCTCTTAAAAGATCATACTTTTTGAGAGAAATTCTTGTGATTTAATATGTTTAATGAGGACCAGTCTTTTATGTGTAAGCTTGCACATTCTTGTTTTTCATTAGTTGTGTGATCCTCTTGTATTGTAGTCCTGATTGTAGGATAATGTCTCAAGTTTGTTTCTGATTAATTAAACCTTAAGGTTAATAATTTAACCAAATGTGTTTTAAGAATGCTCTTGAGTATTATATAGCCTGTTTTGTATTTCTCTTTTTTACAAGTTGTTTTTCTAACAAAATCGTGTGATTTTGATATGTAATTAGAATTTAAATTGGCGGTAAAATGTTGTTCCCAAGTTTGACACGAATCTACTTTTTTAATTCATGTGCTATTTGTCTTATAAAAATTTCTAAAGTCGTGACTTTTGTCTTATAAAATTCTTTAAAAAGTAATGTGACTCTTGTTTTATAGAATTTATTAAAAGTCGTGTAAGTGTGATTGACCTTTGTCTTATGATTTCTCTTTTCTAAACGGTTGTGTGACCTTTTATCTTATCAAATCTGTTTACAAAAATCTTATTAAATGTTATAACTAGTCTTTTCTAAATCTCGTGTGACATTTGGGTCTTATGAAATATTATGTTTCTGATATGGTAATTAAATCTTCCGATTCACTATCTAGTGAGATTACGTTTTTTTTATTTGGTTTCTTTTTATGGTTGTGGAAAGTTGGTATACGTCTTGTAACATATAGTGGGTGTTTGGATGAGCTTTTTAAATAACTTATTAACTTATTAACTTTTTCAATAAGTTAATGGTTGCAGATCTTTTCTTATTGAATGGATACTCATGTAAACTTTTGCAAGGTACAAACCCTAGCCTACATCACTTTCTCGATAAAACAAAAACCAAACATGACAGCATCCACAAATCCTGGATACGGTGATCGCTACCTTGTACTTGTCACTAAAAGCTACATGTCGTAGTCGCCATCCCTATTCCTTTGAGAAACCAGTTACCGAACACGTTGCTCACGGTTTTCACCCGCTCATGAGCGATGATTTTCAAGTTCATAAGAAACATCTAATTTTTATTTTGTAACAAGTAGAGTATAACTAGCATTTATGCTCTACTTTAAAGATGGGTAGTAAATATAATTAATAATATACTTTATCATGAGGATTAATGAGTATATGATTCATGTGCCCAGCCCAGCCGCCCAGGGTAGGTTCTATTAGAGGTGGGCATTGTATTCGTACCCGAACCGGACTCAGGTACAGGTAGTTACCCGAGGGGGGTGTACCCGGACCCGAACCTGGACCCGGATCCGATCCAACTCGTACCCGACCCGACTCGTACTCGACCCGATTGTACCCGAGTATCGTTTTTTTTTTCCAAAAAACTAGCCGTTTTTAACGGCTATATAGCCGTTAGGTTACATTTGTGACCGTTTTTTTGGTATTTTTGACTTATAGGTTAGTATAAATAGGTGCGGGTTGACATGGTGGATTACCCGAGTCTCAAACGCAAAAACATATGCAAAAAACGCAAAAAAAAAAAATATTCTCGTTTACTCTCGTTTTACACTTTTACTCTCTCTTTTTACACTTTCACTCTCTTCAATCTTGATATGGCTCATTCACAATCTTCCGTTGGTCAAGGTTCATCCAACGCTCCAACCGACGTTCGTGTTATTGCACACAATCGTAACATGGATGTTTGGTGCAATTGGGATATGGTTGAGTTGAGTGATGGGTCTGTAAATGCTCGTTGCAAGTTTTGTGAAATTTTACTTGCTAAAGATTCAAACACAACTTTAAGCAAACACATTAACAAAAAGTTTTGCAAGTCGTTGAAAAGTAATCCGGATTCGCAACAAATACAATTAAGTGGAGACGGTGGAACCTTTATTTACGATGTTAATACGGTTCAGGATCAAATGGCGAAGTTCATGATTCAGGAAGCTTTGCCTTTAGTCACTTCGACAATCCTCGGTTAATCAACTTGATTCGAGAGACGTTTCAACCTCGTTATACCCACGTAAGTCATACTACACTTAAACGTTATTGTTTAAAATTAAGGAAACAAGCAAAAAATGATTTTATTGTATTTTTTAAAAATTTAAATACCGGTGTAAAATTAACTAATGATGTTTGGTCAGCTCCACACGGTTTACCCAAATCGTACCTTTGCGTCAGCACTCAATGGATAGATTCTAATCCATGGAAAATGATGAAAGGTACGAGTGCATTTGAACTTTTTTTGTATCCACACATCGGGGAATTTTTGTTTTACTTTTTAGATAATATAATAACTACTTTTAATTTACAAAATAAACTTTTTTCAATTGCATTTGATAACGCTTCCAACAATACAACCGCGATTGAAAAATTAAAAATTAAAATATCTTCCAATTGCCAACGTGATTTTTTCCATACTCGTTGTGTTGCACATATTATAAATTTATTAGTGAAAGATGGGCTATCCATGCATGTTGATAACTTATATAAGCTTTTCAATTTATGTTACATGACGTTTTTAGAAAAGATAGAAAAAGATATCAAGATTATTAACAACTTTGTAAGGATTCGGAATCTATATTTTTAGGGTCTACTTAGGATGTATATACTAGGTGAAATTCGACTTGTCACATGTTTGATTGTGCTTTAAAACAAAAATGCACTTTAAGAGCTTTTCATAGTAGTCTTTCAGATAATGGCAAAGCCAACCCATTTCCAGATGCGGGTTGGAAAAATATTCAACGTTAATCCGAATTTCTTGACGTGTTTAAAAACTCAACTACAAAATTATCAGGAGTTTATTATCCCACTAGTTATTCGGTGCTTCAAGAATTATATATCATGGCTTTGAATTTTAAAAATTTTCAAAATAAAAGTAATATGTTTAGAGAAATGATAAAACCAATGAAAGACAAGTTTAAAAAATATTTTGTTGAGTTACCACCCATTTTTACTTGTGCCGCCGCTACAAATCCGTTTTTAAATGGATGGACAAGATAAATAACAATTTGAATATGCATGACGAAAACCCAATTTTTCAACCGCAACAAAGAAAATTTTAAAAAAAGTTTGAAAACAATTTATAATTTTTATTTAAATAAATATGAGCCTAACGTAAACATAACTACGCCAAGAGAATCAACCTCAAGTGCTAGTACCTCGGTTAAAGATCTGGTTTTGACTATGTTAAATGTTGCTCGGGATGTGGCGGCTAAACGACAAAGGGGTAACACCGTTACCCCAACAAGCGAGCTTGGTAGATATAGTGGAACGGATTTTATTCCCACTACGACTACCGAAGATTATCGTGCATTTGATATTTTAGCTTGGTAGAAAGGAAAGAAATGAATCCCAATTTTCGATTCTTTCCGCTATGTCCTTGATTTACTAAGCGTCCACTTCTACGGTAGATTCAGAATCTGCATTTTCTCTTAGTGGTATGCTAATATCATGACGGAGAACAAGACTAACTCCGAAAGCAATGGAGACGTGCATTTGTTTAAATGACCACTTAGACGCGATAGGTCGCATACAAGACAAAACAAACCTTGAAGATGAAATAGTTATTAATAACAATAACAATAACAATAACAATAACAATAACAATAACAATAACAATACAATAACAATAACAATAACAATAACAATAACATTTATTAAATAATGATAATACACACTTTAGAGAGAGGGGGGGGGGGGGACCCGGATTGTACGCGATAGCCTAATGTGCAAGTTTATCATGTATGAAATTGTGTTTTAGCCTAATGCCAATATTTTTCATATATCAACTTAAAGAGAACAAAATCAGGCCACAATATACATACAGGCGACTGATCCATTACATACCGCAAGTAAATCAAAACTACAGCCCTGATTTCCCAAAATACTAATTGCCAATTTAATAACTTAAGTGGAGTTGCAGCATTAACCTTTTAGATTGCAGCAAAAACAAGCATCTGCTTCGCAGGTTGAAGTGTTAAACCTTATAAATTCATGTGTGAGCATGAGTGCATGTATACGTGTATGTAAATGTATGTGTATGTATATGTATATGTGCATGTGAATCTTTTTGTGTATGTGTGTGTACGACTGTACGTGTGTGAGCATGTGTATATGTTAGTGTATGTGTGCATATGTGTGTGTCTATGTGTGTGTATTGGTATGGTTTATGCATGTGTATGTATGTATGTGTATATACGTATGTAACTGTGTATATGTGTGTGTATGTGTGTGTATGTAAGCTCTTCCCTCACAACCTTCAACATCAAACATCCCTGCAAAAATGGTATTCATGTGTGTCTGTGTCTCCTCCCTTCCTAGCCAACAACTAAACAACAAACGTAATCAGATTTAAAATTTAGGATGAAACATTACAAATCATTCTTGACGACAAACATCCATGCAGAAATGGACAAATGATGTCCGGAGTCATACAAAAACCATATGACAAACAAATGTCCATGTCTGCGTGTCTTAACATCATATTGAACATAACACGAAAAATAGATAAAGAATATCAAACAACAAAAACAAAAACATACTAAATGGAAACCCGACCATCAAAACAAAGTAGATACATACTTAGAAGCATTTTCTGTGAACGATGGATGGACCAGACTCATCGTATTCACCCTTGGAAATCCACATCTGATTCAAAATAAACCAAACAAGTTATGTCTAGAGGAATGTCTTATATTTATCAAGAAGTTAGGTTGTTAATGAAATAATATATCTGTTATAATCATTAGTGACAGACTAATAGTTAATAGAAAATATAACTTTGTTATGCCACATATGAGTTGAAGTGTGTGATTATTAATTACAAAGCCAGGAAGAAAGGGGGCTTTTACCTGTTGGAAGGTGCTGAGAGATGCAAGGATTGATCCTCCAATCCAGACACTGTATTTCCTCTCAGGGGGAGCAACCACCTTGATCTTCATGCTGCTAGGGGCAAGAGCGGTGATTTCTTTGCTCATACGGTCAGCAATACCAGGGAACATAGTTGAACCACCACTGAGCACAATGTTGCCATAGAGATCCTTCCTGATATCAACATCACATTTCATGATCGAATTGTAGGTGGTTTCATGAATACCAGCAGCTTCCATTCCAATCAAAGATGGCTGGAACAGAACCTCTGGGCAACGGAATCTTTCTGCCCCAATAGTGATAACTTGTCCATCTGGTAGTTCATAATTCTTTTCAACCGATGAGCTACTTTTTGCAGTTTCAAGCTCTTGCTCATAGTCGAGAGCCACGTAAGCAAGCTTTTCTTTCATATCACGCACAATTTCCCGTTCAGCAGTGGTGGTGAACATGTAACCTCTTTCGGTCAGTATCTTCATAAGAGAATCTGTAAGGTCACCCAGCAAGATCAAGACGAAGGATGGCATGAGGAAGCGCATAACCTTCATAAATTGGGACCGTGTGTGACACACCATCTCCAGAATCCAACACGATACCTGTAATGATATAAAATAATAACAAATAGTATCTCACTAAATAGTGTAAAAGTAAAGCAGATATAGTTGGAACCAAAAAGAGCAATGAGAGACCAACCAGTTGTACGACCACTAGCATACAGAGAGAGCACAGCCTGGATGGCAACATACATGGCAGGAACATTGAAGGTCTCAAACATGATCTGGGTCATCTTCTCTCTGTTAGCCTTGGGGTTCAAAGGAGCCTCAGTAAGAAGCACTGGGTGCTCTTCTGGAGCAACACGAAGCTCGTTGTAGAAGGTGTGATGCCAAATCTTCTCCATGTCATCCCAGTTGCTGACAATACCATGCTCAATGGGATACTTCAAAGTCAGGATACCTCTCTTGGACTGGGCTTCATCACCTACATAGGCATCCTTCTGCCCCATCCCTACCATAACACCAGTGTGGCGTGGCCTACCTACGATACTGGGAAAGACCGCCCTAGGAGCATCATCACCAGCAAACCCAGCCTGTAGAGTTTATCATAAAACATATACTCCTAAAACTTTAGACAAGAAGCGGCAGATATATAACTTCGAAAGTACAAGAACATCATTAAACAACAATGTCCTGCAATAAATAGGAAGTATGCTAACCTTCACCATTCCAGTTCCATTGTCACAAACAAGGGGCTGAATATCCTCAGCGTCAGCCATCTTTACAGAACTGCCAAACATTGAAAGAATTAGAGCCACACTAGCTAATCAATAAAAAGTGGAATACAGATTTCCCGTAAGGTCATAAGCTAAAGGGAATCTTCTAAGAAGGAAGATAGCCGGAATAATCCGGATAGAAATCGAAATTGTTGCATACTAGCTTCAGCAGAAGCATAATATAAATACATGTTAAGACAACATTTAAGATTCTTCCACTCTCCCATCATTTTCCAATAGATTTCAACTTTCATCAGGAAATTGACACAAACAGACAGCAATATAAGCTGGAATTGACACACCTCATGCATCAAAACTTCATCAAGCCACATACTCCATCAAACATACGAGTTAACATTCCCATTTCCCAACCACATAGCTGACTAATTTCACTATCACCAAGCTCATCAGTTTCCTATTAATTCTCCTATCGTCAACACAACTTCAAACAACAGCCTACACCAACGAAACACAAAAACACGAACCACTACTGTGTAGATCTCAACAGATCTTATCAACAGAAACCGTGGAACAAGCACGCAGCTCAAACAAACAACAGATCCCCTAGCAGTAGAACAAACACACTAACCAAAACAGATCGATTCAACATTTCATTCCAACCAGAATCCAGATTCAACAGATCTACGCTCACCAACCACAAATACCGAGACAACAAAAACTCACATACGAGAATCACATCAGACGATCGTAGCAAGCAACCGACCAGATCATACACCAAAACCAAAGCACAAACAGTTCACTGCGGTGTGAGAAATCAGTACACAACGAATACGAGTAGGATTTTAACAGATGTTGATAGATGATTGAATCTAACCTTTAGTTTGAGATCGGAGATGAAGCAACAGGTGAGGGCGATTGAAGAAACCCTAGGGTCAGGTGGATGTAGGGTACAGATAGAAGAGAAGTGATGAGTATATATTTTCAAAATGAGGTGTGAATGGTAGGAATGATTCGGACCACGAGGAAAGATAGATAAGATGAGCTGGTGTGACTGTTGACAGCCTTTCCGCATGCTATCCTTACGACTCTTGTCCCTCCGATTTGACTTTTGCGCCTCGTAATTTCAACCTAACCAAGTTTCCCGTGTATCGCGCTAAAATAATATTTTTAGAATCGGACTGGCCAGTAAACTTTTAGTGGACGTTTGATTAGTTCACGTTTCGGTTTGGCAGGAGTGGATCTAAGAGCTGAGTGACGTTAAATAATGTATTATCTTTTAGTATAGATGATTAATATTGATGGGCTAGGTTTTAATGTATTAAAGCACCGAGGAGTGAAGTTAAAAAGAATTAGAAGTGTTAGCAACTTAGCAAGTGACATCTTTAAGGGGGTCTGGGGGTGTGAGTTTAACTTCTTCGTAAACGATAAACATTATAACTTAATATTAGAAGATTAAAACTGTTGTAAATGGTATCTCACAGAGTCGTCGTTGCTCACAACCACCGTCTTTGATGACCATGGGGACTCTAGATCGCGGTTCCTCTTTTCTTTTATTTCCTTTCTCATACTTTTGGTCCGCTTTGCTTTAGTTTTGCTTGCTATGACGGTTTAACCATGGTTTCAATCTACTTGGTTTGATCGCTGATTGTAAGAACCAGCTGGTTTTTTTGAGAGACGGTTCTAATATGCATGACCGGATCGTCAATGGCACTGAGTATCAGTCCGACCTATTTTGATCCGGTCAATTGCACTAAAATTACTCAAAAAAAGCCTATTCTTTTATAGTTACCCTAACTTTTACTGGTATTCTAAATTTTTTATAAAATTTTAAATAATATTTAGATTTTTAAAATTATGAGAGTCAAATGAACATATATGAATTGGTTATTAGTGATTATTTTCTTTTAATTTGATTTAAAATTAACAATTTAGAAATTTGGTTATGGTCTTATTACCTTCTACTTCAAGTTAATTATAAAAAAGGTCTACTTCTTAGTAAACCAAAATTCATATCCGTTTTATTCGACTCACATAGTTTTAACAAATTTAAATATTTACAAAATATTATGTAGGATTGAAAAACTTAAGAAAAATGGAGTGACTTTAATTTGACCAAAAAGCTGTAATTGATTTTTACAGGAGGATTTATAAACTTCATACTATAAGATAAAGCTAGTTGCCCTTTATAAATGGCTATAAACTTCATACTAAATTATTTTGTTTCTTGTTGAACAGATTTTGTTCTTTTAGTTAATACAGAATTATAAATGGCTATAAAGTTTTTGTCGAGAAATATGCATCGCATGTCTCACAGTTGATATGAGGTTAACTGTGCACCTCCCGTTGGGTATAAACAGAAAATTATAATCTTATCCATTTTGTCTTTAAATATCACACTGTAACACAATTTAAACCATGCTCTTGCAATACCAAAAATCTAGAATTATTATCCAAATCTCTAGTAAGATGTCGTAGAATGTGATCACTTTACATGGTGAGACAGACGCTTGTGAGGTGATCACTACCTAATGATACAATTGATATGATAATCTCTACCGCTTTAGAGAGAATTCGAACGAAATTAACTCTTGATTGAAGATCGGAGAGAGAGGACGTAAGGTGGATTGTTAACATCCACTTGAAACTCTATAAATCGATTTTTCTCTCTTATCTCTCATTGTTTCATATATTTGATTACAATTCAAGTGTTCTTCATAAATCAACAAAATAATCAAAAAAAAATTAAATCTTATTCAACCCCTTTGTTTTCTACATATTCCTTTTACTACTCTCTTATGAAGAATAAGAATTCCACCTCTTTCATTCAGAGCGTCAGCAATAGAAAGTCTTAGAAACAATTAAAACACATCTAGTGAGCTGACACGTAAAAAAAACACGTTTTTTAAAATCCTCAAAAATCACTCCTATAAGAAAACTAAAAAACATTACATCACCACCAACTTCTTATTTTAACCACTCATTTTTCTCTCTCTCTTTAATATATCCATATATAAAATACATGGGGGCCATATCTATTCATTTTTTGATGTTCTTGTGGAAGAACAATTGTATCAAAAACATCCACGCCTATGGTGACAAACTCAATAGATGTCCACGTGGCTGTTTTTGAAGTATGAGAAACGTCTATTGGAGATGCTTTAATAGATGTCCACGTGACTGTTTTTAAGACATGAAAAACATTTATTGGAGATGCTATTAGTGCGTTCTTGCTTTAAGCATTGTTTGTTTAAAAGTAAGTGTGATAAAAGTACGAGCATGAATATTGTAATCCAAAAGTTGCTGTAGTCCTTTTCTTTAACCAACAGAAAATCATGGATTTTGGAGTGAAAAATGTCTTAGGAGTTCAAATGGCAAGAGGTGTAAATTAAACCTCGCATTTTGTGTAAGAACGTTATCTAATCTATACTACCTTAATATACATTTGAGAGGGGTAGGAAGGTAATTTCACCCAAATCTCTTAATCTATACTACCTTAATATACATTTGAGAGGGGCAGGAAGGTAATTTCACACAAATCTCTTAATTTTAAGAGATGTACATTTCTTTAAGCATATCTTACAAGTCATCAAAGCAACTCTCGGAGGCATAACATCAAAGCAACTCATCAGAGTTGCTTCTTACTCGGTTAGTGCAGAGATGTCGACACCACGCTTTTGGAGAGATCAGAGATCAGAGATCAGAGTTGCTTGCCGTCGGAGAGATCAGACTCAAGCTTGCCGTCGACACCACGCTTTTGGCAACAACTCAGTGTTGCTTTCGGAGACTCAGACTCAGGCTTGCTTACTTTCGGCAATGTTGCTTTCGGAAGGTACCATCAGAGTTGCTTTCGGAGATCAGAGTCTCAGACTTGCGCTCAAACGGCATAGTTGCTTTCGGCTGAAAGGTAACATCACCATCACCGATTCAAATTCAAATTTCTCAAAACCCTAGATAAAGTCATAACATCCGGATTTGTAGTTGTTCACATCGAGATTTATAGTTCTTCACATCTGCTCTTTCGAAGCTTGAGGATTTCACTTCGAAGCTTGAGGATTTCACTTCGAAGCTTGAGGATTTCAAGCTTTAGTGTTCATGTATGTTAGGGTTTTTGTTTATGTTGCAAATTTGGGGTTTTTGTTTATGTTAGGGTTTCAAGCTTTGTCTTAAGTTTATTTTTGTTTGTTGATGTGGCTATTTTACAGGTTCTTTGTGTTCAGATCTGTTTAACCTCTGTTGACCATCGCTTTGTAAGTGGTAGCTGCTTCATCAGATTAATTAGATCTCATTTTAGAAAGGTTAGTCTTTTTTAGGTCTTGTTGTTATTTGTTAACCTCTGTTGACCATCGCAATCTTGCTAATTAGTTTAATAAACACAACATGGGACTATATAAAATCTTTATAAATTTAGGTTTTAGTGACTTACATAGTCATATGAAATGCCATTAGCAATTTCTTAAGTTACCTCTTGTTTTGGTAATCAATTACTGGAGCTTGAAAGACTAAAATGAATTTAGGTAATGTGAAGGATGTTAGGTGCTTTGAGATCAAACATAGTTATGTGGACAAATGAACTTTTTTTCAAGTCTAATAAGTCTAATGCTAAAAAGTCTAAATGCAGTGTTCTAAAAGACTTAAGGATATCTAGGTGGTTGAATGAACCAATGATTCAGTTAGGCGGATATTTGAGTAGCAACCTAAGTGGTTTGTATCCAAGATATGGCTGGTTTCTAGATGATTTGTAAATATTAGAACAGAACAATTACATTGCTAAATTGTTATTTTTTTCGTTTTGTTTGCACAATCACTTCAAGTTATTTTAAAATGATATGTTTCCACCATTGATGATTCCATATCCACCATCGGTTAGATTTATTTTCCTTTCGAGCCCTAGATCGATCCCAGCCCAAATTGAACACGACTTCGATTCTGAATGCGCCCGAAATCATGGGGCTTTTGTTCCCCATGAGAGATCGAGTATGTGTGTGTGTCGAATTACCTATATGGTGTTCGATTTGGTGATGAACTCAACCAAGAACAGGTCGCGGTTAAGGTAATGATCGATGAATGGTTAAATATTGATGAAACTCAAATTAAATTCGTAGGAAGCTTCGTATAATGATCGAGATTAATATCCCCTTATCAAATTCAAGTAAAATCGATCGAAGATGGGCTTTAATTCGAGTTGCAGGTCACGGTTTGGAGGGGTGTTCGAAGGTGATGTTTGTATGTGTTTTGTATGAATTCGGGTATGGAACTCGATGAGAGACGGATATATCTGTCCTCATTCGTTTAATTGCATTATTGTGAAGAATCATTGTTCGAATGTGGCCAAAATTTGGCCGAAAAGCTGGAGAAAGGAATCGGGTAAATGGGAGGTGGGGGTTGGGATGTTTTTTCCAATTTTACACAACATGTCCCTGAGGTTTGTATTAGTTGTCAACTGATATTCAAAGCATTGTTTCAGTTCTAAATTAATTACAAGTTAGCCCCTGAAGATTTAGATGGTTATCATTTCCTGTAATTTTTTTATTAATTATAGACTTGTATTTTCCATTATTATTCTTCTTATTATTATTTATTATTAATGTTAGTATTAATATTATTACCATATTATTATTATTATTGTTGTAAATTTATTATTGTAGTAATAATAATTATTATTTTATTATTATCACCAAACATTATAACATTTATAATGTTATTATTATTAATTTGTTAATCACCCAGTATAATAACTCTCCAAAGCTTCAAAATAATGGAAAGTCCTTTTAATATTTAATAAAGTTATCGAGAATACGCGATGTTACAGGTTGTTGTTGATTTTGTCATCTGGGTACTTCTACCCACATCGATGATGATGGGTTGTTCATATGAGATGTTATATCGGGTCGATGATGGTGAGTGTGAGCTCATCTAACACATGGTGTCATGGAATCTGTTTGTCAATTACCATGATGTTGATTGTTGTTTTTCATTGTCACATGATGATAATGTATTGTTCCTGTCGCTGTGATGCAATTTCCATTTGTCGATGATGACGATCAGTTGTTCATTTGAGACATTTAACTTGACCTTATATGTGTAGTGATGATGTTAAAAGGGGTTATTGTTGTGATGCAAAGTTCATTTGTCAGTGATGAGCAATTGTTAATCTGAGACATTTCACAATTTGACGATGGTTCTGTGTCCATGTCCATCACATGTGCATTGCACGTCGATGGATATAGCTATAACACGCGTAACCCTATCAGGTATCCACTGAACACTTCTGTTGTTCTCTCTTCTTCCCATAACATAATCATCTTATCTCCCCTTTCATTTGCATGCTAAGGTATTAAGCACTACTTGGTTGTTAGTTTTGTTAGGCGTTAGGGCTGCGAGTTTGAGAATGTTGCTTGATTGTTGTTTTCCTTTTGTTGAATCGGCACCAAGTAGACATCATGGCTGCCATTTTTCCATCTATCGTTGCTTTCATGGTGGTTCGCATTAACCGTCGACAGCAAGTTGGACAGAAAACACATAAAGGATCAGGTCAGATTGTTATTCATGCCCCTTTAATATTGATTTTGAAACCATTCTACTATTATAATAGTTAAACAATAAAAGACTAATTTATGTCTTGGTATATACTCGCTGAAGTTCAATTAAATCCAGCTAAATGATGTAATAATATAAATGCTCAATGTCATAAAGAAGTTGTTGTTCTTAAATGGTAGATTAATTATCTTCAATAAGTAATTGGATTTTCTGTTTAGTATCATATTTCTTGAATATTTTTTTGCAGGATTTGAGAAGAGAGAAACTGAATTTTTAGTTTAAAATGGGAAGGATCAAAAACAATTTGTGTCAAGGTGCATTATAAAGCTTTTAAACATAAAATCTCTAATAAGGAAACTTAAAGTTAAATACATATCCGTAATTATTGTCTAAATGATTTTATTTAGATTTGTTTAATGTACTGTTACTCATGTTTTAAAATGTGGAAAACGTGGAAAACGTAAGTGCAAGTGCTCAAGTGAGATTAAAGAGTTTGACTTTTCTCCTTACCTTCTTGGTTAAGGTGAGTTGCTATTGCATCAAACTCATGTTGAGCATCTTCAAGGTCCTGGTAGCTCCAGTATAGGCCACTTGGTCATGCATTACTTTTGTAGCAAAAGTAGAATCCGGTATCTGTTTGGGTACGATTTCTTTGTCATATTGGTGATGGATAACAAACCAAAGTACCAAACCATGTGGCGTGTAATCAACCCTGATTGATTCAAAATATGAGAATACTCTTGATGAAAAATCAATCATTGATTTAGCATCTGAAGCCTCCTATCAAGGTCTCATTCTTTTTAGTTATTCTTATTTACATTCGGTTTTTTAAACAATAGTTTATACATGCCGGTAGTCATCTTAGTCGCATTGGTTATTTATGCTTGAATCCTTATTAATATTAGTTTTGGTTATCACATAATATGGTCCTGTTTTGTAACGTAACTACATCAACACATTGTCACATAATTTGGCCTCTTTTAAGGCACGACTGTTAACTCAATTGACCAAACAAATTCCAGCCGCCGCCGCAACGCGCGGCTGGAATAAAACTAGTAGTTTTTAAAATGTAGTCTTTTATGCACTTTTCTCTAACTGAAATTTAATATCTTAGCTGCATATTCTTGTGGGTTTTCAGGTGGGCAAATGCATCAAAGTCTTGGAGAAGCTAGTGCTTTGTATTATGAAAGAAGGTAGCAAACAGCCAAACAATGCAGTTGTTTTTTTTTATCCGTTGGACCCTTTACTCATTTAGCATAGCATGGAATAAAAATCAAATTGTTTTCACGCAAATGAGTTCAAAATTGACACCTCGTCTAGAAGAAATTATTGTGGTCATGAAATGCGGTTTCTTTCTGTCCTTCTGACCACATTTTCACCAAATATCAAGAAATGGAGCTAAGAAAAGACTTGTAACAAAATATAACGTATGACATATGACCACGGGAATGGCCGCACGGGAATGGGTAGGTCAGGTTTCTAGAAGTGAAATTGATGAATTGAAAACAAAGTTGAAAATCTAGTGCAAAATATACAAATCCTTAATAATAGTTTCTATCCAATGTAAAATAAGGAAATTCAACTATGCTCTCTGTTTGTGTGAAGATCTGCAAATGCATTCAGGAAATGGATTTTGGTAAAAAGATTCTTCAGCCTTGTACCGCGCTCGTCCTTTGATTCCATCCGGTGCACCCTCTCGTTTCCTTGGAGCGCCTTGCCTGAAAATATATAGTCAAAAGACGATTGTTAAGTCTTAACACATTTCAATATCCAAGACCCATATTATAAAAGCTTTTGATGGGGTTCCCTCTTTTTTGGACAGAATTTTAGAACATGAGGGGAATGATCAAACCAATAACTTTGTTTTATGGACAAAGGCTTAAAAGAAATGGATGTTTTGTTTTCCAAACCTACAAATAAAGATAATACACCAAGTGGAAGAGAAACACATGCAAATGAATTACCTTTTCTCATGCAAGTGCTTAACAAGATGTTGCAATGATAATCCTTCCTTAAGTTGCCCACTTTCCAGCTTATCAAATATTTCCACAAGACCTTTCCTGGTGAAAAGATCAATATGCAAAGACAATTGGTGTTATTAATATATATCATACGAAATCAAATATATATCATATTAATATTTTTTATAAATTAAATTTTAATTTATATATCATATATATTGTAATAGTATATGACTTTCAATGGTATTCCTTTCCAATAATGATAAATATTGAGTATTACATCTGCTGCCCAAATAAACCCTAACAAGAAGTATTTTTACAAGTTCCTAGGTGATTGATATAAACAAGAGGAGTTTGGGTTTGGTTTGTCCAATATAGTTGCTATGATTATTATGTTCAGTCAGTTGATACTTTTTTCTTTCAAAAACGCCTTGTTTCAACACAAGCCCAGTTAGGTCAAAACCCACGTTGACCCGGACCTAATTCAATACTTCTTTTAAAGATCTCTGTTCAACCCGAATCTATTACAACCTAAACCCATCATCTCACCCACCTGAACTGCCAGCCACCCCCCCCCCCCCCCCCCCCCCCCCCCCCCCCCGGCGGCCAGGACTACATGCAAACCATTTGTTAAGTTCCATGTTTTCCCTGCTAAAAACACAAATCACCCTCCAAGCTCTATCATCAATATAAATGTTTCTTCATATAACTTTATGCAACTGCTAAGAGTATTGAGTATATGAAATTTACTCGTTTATCTAAAAATGGTTAGGTTTTGGGCTCCAACAGGTCAAATTCATATACTGTATACAAACTTAGCTAAACTGAAACAGTAGAAATGTCAAGTGTATCTAAATGCTTAATACCTCCTACTTCACATTACTCATCCAAACTTCCTTAAAAAGAATTAATGGTAATAAAAGATATCTTATAGACGTGAAAACAAAAGGGTTAAAATTCACATTGATGTCTGAGTACCTGTCTGGAGTAATAGTCTTGCGGTGGCCTAAAAATCTTCGATGACCTTCAACAGCTCTTGCCATGTTACCCGAATGTGTTGGTATGAAAACATCACTCTTTAGAGAGATGATATAATCAAGTGCTGCTGTTTGGGATGCATGATTGGAGTATATTCTCAGCTCGTCTTCAGTTGCTATCATTTCCTGTCATTATTTAAATTGATTTCTATAAAAATAATTATAAACTTAATGATTGTCAATATTGCAAATATAAAGAAAAAATTTCTGAATAATCAAACCTTGAATAAAACATTTGGGAAACGAGAAGTGAGCTCTGAAAGATGAGTTTTGCCACCATAAATTTCACCAGCAGCAATATATATGACTGTTGAGGGAGGATAACCAAGAGCCTGAAGAAAAACTCCAACCTCTTTGGGTGTTAATGGACACAGACCTGCACTTCTCTGCTCGGTTGAATTGATTTGCTTTACTTTCCAGTGATTTGTATTCTCCCTGCAATAATACCAATCAACAAAATTTAGGAAATCTGAATGAGGGATTACTTGCATTTTTCTTAAACGTTTCTAGCAGATAACTGCATAAAAGCTTTCACCTAAGCAATCTGAGCTCCTCGGATTCTGAATCAGACAAGCCATATGTACAACCAGAGAATGCCAGCATATCTTTCTCATATCTCAGATGAAGAGAAATATATCTTCTCCCATGTGATCTGAGTCGTTCAACTAGCTTCTGCGGAGTTCACCATCATGTATGCTAAGGGCCTAATATAAAAGAAATCCCCATCGATGACTTCACTAACATTTGACCATACATGACATGACACGTTTATCCAATGACAAACCAGAATGCCTTGCCTAACATGTCAAATAAATTTGCCAAAGGGGAACGGGTCAAACAGGTTGGAAGTCACCCAAAGTCAACTATTAGTGCCTACAATCTCCTAATTTAGTATTCAAAGATTCGGATACTGCAATAATATGACTTTTGTAATCATAACTACAACATTAATCATTTATAAAAATGAGACGAAAAAGTGTTTTCCATTTCAACCCAACCTGACCCAGCCTGTTTTGACTCGTATCACAGGCTTCATAAACCCACCAACCATCAGATCTTGCAACCTCTAGTCAATAGGTTTTTAAGCATTAACCAATGACTGTAATCTCAACACTTCCTAATTCTAGTTTCTGCGCTTTCTTTAAACGCAAGCATCATCAAGAAAAAATAAGCAAAAATTAGTGTTTGCAGAATGTATGCTGGAATAAAATAATATGCTGGAAACTATTGTTTACAGAAGCAGAAGTATGACCGGTGTGCTTAGAGCATAAAAACAAATCTGAGTAGATGAATTTCTGAATTTACCAACACTAAAGAAACGACATATGGTGTATTAGGTACAAGAATTGCTGTTTGATCAATAAAAAAAATGCAAGTTCTAAACTTGATATATTTGAAATTGTATTCATGATTATCATCCAAACACTTTGTAGTCAAGATATCTTAAATTTCATTACATATGTTATCAAGATGACAGGAGCAAAATTGTGCCAATATAATGCATTGATGTGATTGAAGGTTATGCTGGGAAAACTTATTTACCAAGGTGGATCTACGAATGGAAACCCATACCTTTCCAAGGGTTTCGATAGAAGGAGAAAATCGAAGAGCATGATAAAGAGCACGACAACGCAATCTCTGGATATCAAGGGGTAGATCATTGTTTGCTAAACGAGAATCTGATTTTGGAACATGCATAACCTGCACAAGAACCAGTAATGCTAAAAAACTCTATAATCGCACACACTTATGATTACATGTGATAATTTTAGTTATTTACATGATAAACACCATAATAAATGGTACCAAAAGGCTTAATTAAGGAGAACAAAAATTAAGATCCAAAGAAAAAACAGCCATAAAGCCTAAACCTAACAAAACTAGAAATAAGAAATCAGTATAAATTAAAATCTGGATATGACCTAATGTATGCTTATAATTTTTCAATATTAGTTTTGAAATGTAGAGCTGAAAGATGAACTTGAAATAAAGCAAACACATGGATTGGTAAAGAGCAGTGGAGTGGGCAAAAGAGCAGGCAACCGACCATGACAGAAGAGAGTGAAGAATTTGTTATTTCTTCTCTCCACTTTCAGAGATTTCAGAAGAGAAATATATATACTATTTGGTGCGAGAAACTCCTAGCTTCAGCCACAGGTCATTTTCATACGAGTAGAAGAAAATAGGAATATTACTGATGTTTAATTGGGTTTCCATTTGATTTAACTAAGCTATATGTACAGAGAGTAATTGAAACATTGATTTCCATTTTGTTATTTGAGAAGGCATAACACTAAGTGGCTAATACCTCAGCAAAGAAGCCTGTAAACCAATTCAAAGTGGATTTTTCGCACCAAAAGAACCTAATGTATGAACAGGCAATGCTCTGTTGCAATTATAACATTTATTAATTTTATTCTCATATTACTATACCACTATAAGCATATGCCTTTATATACTCATATTTTATATATATCATGTCACCTTTATAGATATGCCACATACATTTTTCTTTTGTAACCCATAATTGAATTTCTTTCATTAAAGCAATGACACTTAGAAAGATTGCAAAGAAAGGCATAACAAAGTATGGAAACAACATGCCTGATAATCGACCCATAATTTGGTCAGCTCCTCATAGTAACCTAAACCACCCCAAGATGTGAAGTGCTTCCTTGCTCGAGGAACGGCGACCAACTCCTGAGGTAGCTTCTTTATGATTCTGACATCCTGTTTTAAGCTATCAATGAAATGGTCTTCATCAAAGATATCTGAAAATATACTGCATAATAGCCAACTAGGATACATTGTTAACTGACAATGAACTTGTATGTGTGAGTGAGTGAGAGAGAGGTACTAATGTAGTAAAACTTATGATTACCTTTTGTCTTGCCAGAATGAGCGCTTATCAAGTTCGGGAACTACTAGGGTTGCATTCATCATGCGCGACACTGCTACCATATCAGCAATCTGTCACAATCAAAGTAGAAATATTTTGTTCACGGTTAGTTAGTGGAAAGCATTCCCTACAACTTTGGAGTCAAACAAACAGAGATTTGTTCTGTCACTCTCCTCACGACTAGATCAAATTCCCCAGTGATATCATGCTAAACTAAAAGTCTAACACAGTATCTTAGAAACTACTGTAATGTTTGCTCTACACCCATAAAAAAACAAAAAAAACAAAAAAAAAAACTTTTCTCTACAACCATAGAAGAAAACTGAATCATAATAGACAAGTATAATAAAAAGAGACATCAATACTCACACCAGTACGCATTTGATTGAGCCCACCATTGCTTCTTACGGTAATATAACGATCCCCTCCTTGAAAAGCTGAAAATGTAATTTATTATGAGGAACAAAAAGAGTTATTATATCTGTCAATGAGCAATCACAGTGCGTCATATCTTGAATACAAACATTTAAATCATGGGCAACTTAACAACATCATTAGTAGAGCAGATCGTCATATGAGACCAAAAATACCTTGATACCTAGAAGTAGGATTCACACATGGATGTAAACCATCACTATAAGGAGCTTCCCAAAGCTTTTCACTCGGCGGATGCTGCGGAAGCTGAAGCAATGCAACATATAAGATTTCAGTGTATGAATTCCAATCGAAGTTCTGAAATTTTGGAATTAACGAGTGCAGAAACGAACCTGTTGAGATACGGAGTCGTGTGATGACAATCGGAGATTTAGATTCTCCTCGTCCTCTAAGATGCCTCTACTATAGAAATTGAAGATGAAGATGAAGATGATCAAGAGCATGAACAAACGGAGGATAGTGAAGGAGGATGGAGATGAGGGTTTCAGTGGAAACATTTTACAACAGAATGATGAAATCCAGATTGAAGAAGATGATGATGAAGTTGCTCCTCGAGTGGTGACCATTATCATTGACCGACTACTCGATCAGATCTCCGAGTATATGCATACGTGTGTGAATTGTGATCGACAAATTGGTAGAAATGGATCGCATCGGATCGGATAGGAAAGATCGGGTACGGTAATGGAAACGATTACTCGGTTAGTGAGGTGGAGTTGTTGAACATAGTTTAAGAAAAATATTATAAACTATACTTCACATATATCATCTGTAATAATCCAGCTGCTGTGAATGAACAGTTATTTTTGTTGTAAGAGAGCGAGATAACGAGTGGGTGAATTAAAGCAAAGCATTCGGTCAATCACTCCATCTATATGTAATTTTTCGTTCGCTCATTGATTCTTAAAAGGATGGGTGGTGTTTTACGAGGATAAAAACATGTTTTCATATCGAGTATCATGTTTATTATGAGAGTTTAAAACTTATAATACTTATTCTGTCTTATTCATGTATGACCGCACCCATCATTCTCCACTCATTCACCCATATGAGATGGTGTTTCCCTTTTTACTAGGGACTGCTCTTATCTACCGATCACTCACCCACTCCCTCATCCTAACATGCTATGGACTATGGTCATGAATTGGTACTATTCTTGATTGTAGTTTGGTATTTCTGTTTTATTAAGAGGGATAATTATATGAAAAGGCTACAAAATTAATGAAGTTGCATAGTTCACAACTGAGCTTGAATTAGCATCGAAAGTAGTAAAGTCGAGCAACTTGGATAAAGAAATGCACCGGTGTTATAAGATAGTGACAAGTATAAGGAGACAAAAATATTTAGTTATAGTTCTTGTGCAAATGCTTTGGCGAAATAACGCTTCACAACACCAAACATTTTTTTCAAAAAGGTTCATTACATAAGAAAGATACTATCAATAAAGTTCATACATGTCTGAGTCTGGCCTATCAATTCACAAAGCCAATGTCTTAAACAAAACATGAGATGCATGCTAGTTATATAGGCTTTCATCATGCTGATTATTTGCACATATCTTTATCTGTAAGGGAGGAGGGGGCACTATCCTGGACTACCTGGAATCCACCAATTACACACTGATACATCACAAGTACCCTGAACTACCTTGAAACTCCTAAAAAGCTGGAAATACAACCCTGGACTACCCTGGAACGTTTATTTTCATTTTGTGTTTGTGTAAATATATGTGTGTTTGTGTAGATAATAGTGTGTATGTGTGTGAGTATTTGTAGGGTAATTTTTTATTATTTTTTTGAAAATAATGGTCGAAAATAACGGCTTTAAAAAGCCGTTATTTTCTTGGTTACCCTCGGCTACTACAACCCGAAACCCACTACCCGCCAGGGTACCCGTAAGGGTGGCGGCGGTGTACCCAAACGGGTACCCGCCTACCCAAGCCGGTACCCGAGGGTGCCCCTCCTCCCTAAAGTAAAACTACAAGGATGATCCCTGTGGTGTGGGAGATAATGCGGATTTAAAGATATAATTGGCATTTAAAGATGTAATACTTCGTCTGACTTCATGATTACCAACTCTCAATCATAAATGGACCAATATGTATATAATTTTGATGTCTTTAAGATTTAATTAAAAAAATATATGATATATACAATCTTTTGTCTAAATGCATATATGTACATACATTATGAGTTGATCATGATCTTTGGTTGTTTGCATCTTATTTTACATATTTCTAGGGTTCCATGAGGATAGGATCAATCATGGAGATCGAACTGAAGTTCAATTGCTGGCTTTGATGCTAGATGTTGCACAACAACTCTAAACAACGACGACATCAACTCTAAACAACAACTTTACGATATGGGTTCAAGGTTGACAAAAGAGACAACAGATAAAATAGGTTACAGACTCACCACTCAAACTACCTGTTGGGCAATCAATCCGAACTGAGATAAAATCACCACTTAATTCAAATTTAAATTTATCAAAAGTAATTAAAAATTAAAGGAATTGAAATCTGTCAAAGTTTTTGAATTTGTTTGACAAGCTTCTTGTTCATGTGGTAGGATTGAGGATTCACATAACACCAAAAAATAATTTTGCTAATTAGTAATTAGAGCTTAAACGTAATTTACAATACAACTGACAACAACTCATATCTTGTCCTAAATCTGCATTCATGACTGACTTTCTTAACAAAAAGAGGGGAAAAAAAGAAAAGAAAAGAAACAACCTTCACATGACAAAACCTTAAAGGTACAATATCTACAATCTTCATCTACAATCTTCAAAACAGATGAGGGAAGGGCAAAAATGGAACCGCAATCCCGCCACAGATATGCAGGCTCCCAGACTCGTGCCGGTTTTTAAAGAACACCTTATCAAACAATAAGCTCTCATTAACATCAAGTAGTTCATAGGCATCTGTGTTGTCATTACATCTTGATGTGATTCCATCAATGTTCTTCTCTTTCTCAAAAGTTTTGATGAAACTTTTTATGTTATGTTGCAGCTTTATGCTCTCCGTCTGTTTCTGACCAAAATAAAAGGGAGATTTCTGGTCCCCTTCTGCAGTATCAGTGGTTTCAACAACTCTATCAATCACGAGCTCATTACAACCACTTTCAGCCACCGAACTGGATACCAGGTCGCCGTGAACTCTCTGTAAATACAATTTGATATCAACAAGCCCAAGTACACAAACTAGTATATGCACACACACGCCACAATACGATAGCAATCTTAAGTAGAGAACTTAGAGAACCACAATACAATACCTATTACTTAAGGAATTAATACATAAAATGACTAAAGAAAACATTGCTGTGAAAAAGGAAAAAAAACATTTGTTGAATCAGCATAATGTCTGTCAAATTAGTGTAACATAAGGGCAAATAACTAATTTTATTATACCTACAATAATCAAAGTCATAGCATTTGGTATGAATCCAACACCCTGTTTACCCAAATGCAAACTCAAATTATTGCTTAACTTGTAATGACGATAACAGAGACATGGTTGACGTAAAGATTAAAAGTTCTCACATTTCAACTTTCATGAGATATCCAAGAAAGAAAAAAAAATTTGTCTTACCTGTTGGGCAATGCAACAGTTTGGACCAGAGGTGACTGAGTTTATAGATGGGTCTTCTGCTGCGGAGAAATCAGAACTATCAAAAGTGGATATCGATACACACTCATCAAAATAAGACATTGCCTCATCTGTCAAACGCTTTGACATCTTCTTTCGTTCACTGCTCCTCTGTTAATCAAAACATCCACTACTGAATTAGAAACGCTTAATACAGTAAAACTTCTACAAACATAAACAAGATAACGAAAATGCATACTTTTCTTCCTAAACGAGACCTATGAGAACTAGACATCTTGGGTTCAGGAAGTGTTTCCTTGAGAACTCTGCTCAATTCCTGCCTATGATGTTCCTCGAGAGCCAAATCCGATCGAAGTTTTCTAGCACGTTCTTGGGACTAAACATATGAAGTAAATATATTTAGTTTACATCAAGAATTCAGAAGAAAAAGGCTGAAGGTAGCAATTTCAGCCCATTTACTTACATAACAGGTCAATTTGGTTATCTTTCATCTTTAATAGTCAAACAGGTTAAAAGTTGGACAATATGCATTTTCAAATTCAATACCGTCTGATCAGTTATCAATAAAACACAACCAAAGACCATTACCACATAAATGAGCTGAAATAGTGCAGTCTAGTTAATATCAATTCGTAAGTCACAAAGCTTTGATTATATCATAAGGCTAATCAAAGCGAAAACAAAGAGAGATTACCGCTTCGAGCTCTTTGGCGTATTCCCTTCTTATGTCCAACACTAACTCAACAGCCCCAGGTTTAACCAACTTGGGAGATATATCGGTACTCACAAGAGCACCTCTGCTGTTTCTCAGAAAGGCCTATAGAAAAGAGGGTTCAGTGTTAAAGAGATATTAGACAACTCTATGAAAGGGCTGGATTTCAAGAGATGTTTTGTTAACTAATTACATCTTTAAGAACTCACATCCTGAATGTCATCTTGAATATCAGCAATAGCACGTCTCACTTCAGATCTCACAGTTTCATATATTTCACTTGAGGTGTCTTTACCTAAATTGTCCGCTTCAATTGACTGCAAGACAATCAATGGAAATGTCAAACAACAAAAGTTTTATCTAAATGTGGCAAAATGAGTGGTGGGTGGTTGGATTGGCCGATCCACAAACACTTGTTTATCCATTTTTTTCATGCTTACAAATAACTAATTTGTTATATATGCCATACAAAGACTGTTATTTAAAAACAGTCTGGCCTTTAGCAATACTAAATAGAGTGACTAACCTTCATCTGCTCGTAAACAGCTTTGATAGTTTTCTCTTCGGCTTCAGACAAAGAGCTGGTGGAGATGCCATCTTCGCAGTTTGACACTTGTGAATCCAACTATAAAATTAAGCAAACTCTCTACAGTAAGCTCGAGGAAACATATGTATATGATGTACAAAAATTTAATAAACAAATTTGTCCATGTAAGCTCACAGAAGAACCAACTGATGCACGAGAACTCCTCTCAAATGATTTAATGCTAGAAACAAGAAACTTCCTGGTACCAATAGATGCCTGACCCCTGCCTCCATGCGTGATAGGTATTCTTGATTCTTGTTCTGCTTCACTCTATATTGACATAATAATACCACAATAAGTTGGAGAAGTAATAGATTCTTGCTCTTAACTACCAAATTAACAATAACTTGGTTTGCTTAAGTGTGTGTTTGAAAAACATATCAGATAGTCTGAGCCAGATAATTAACCGTAAATAGTTTGTGGATACGGTTCTAATGTCTGAAGTTGAGATAATCAGCTGTAAACAGTGTTTGGAGGGGCTTCTCCTGTTTGAACTTGTAGTCATCAAGTGTTTCTAGTGTTGGAGAAATCTATTTATAAATGGCATTAATGGATAAAATTACCAAACAGAACACTTTCTTTGAAAAAGATTAAAGACTTCCTTTGTGAACAATCAGTTTTGTCGCACCATGTATGAAACTGATGATTTAATCCTTAAAAATTAACATAATTAGAAGCATACAAATGTTTATCCAATCATTCAAACTTTTAATCCAAATACTAAAGAAACAAATCACTCAATCAGCTCCAAAATGCATATCCAAAAACTCCCCAATTCTCCAAACATTATTCCTGACTAAATCTTTCTTGTTGTCAATTCATACAGATACTTCAATCAAAATCCAATTAAATTCCATTATCATGGCATTGGCAAAAAAAAAAAGGTGTCCCTTCAATTTCAAGATTCACGACCAACAAACCAAAACTAGCTATGAACTGAAACAATAAGCACAATGCAGTTGTAATCAATATTGTAAAGAGAATTTTCAACACCTCAGAAGCACCATAAGCCAAATTAGCCCTAGAAACCGATCGACCCCGCCGGCCGTTACCACCACCACCGCTATCATTCACTCTAGACAAACTCCTCCGGCGACCACCACCCTCCTCCTTCCGACCACCATTTCTCAAATCCGAAGTCCTATTAACCGATCGACCCCTCTGACCCACATTCGAATTCTTCGATTCTAACGCCCCACCACCACCACTACCACCGTCAATCGGCGTCGGAGTTTCAGTGTTGTTGGGGGAACCACCGGTGGCCCAGTAAAGGGGATTGTCTCTTTTGTTCAAGAATTCTGTAGGTATGTCGATTTGTGGTGATCGAGCGAGGGCGTTGACGCTCAAAGACCTTCGTAATTTGGGTTTTGGGGGAGGGGGGTTAGGGTTTGTTTTAGAGGGATTTGTTGCTCCATAGCCAGTGGTTCTTTTGGAGTTGGATTTGAAGGCTGATGTCGCCATTGTTGTAGTTTTAGATTGATGGATTGAAAATTGGTTTAGAAGATGATCGATTAACACAAAGGTGAGCTTACCAATGTTCTTGTTTTATTAGCAAAGCAATTTCGATAGTGAAGAAGCGTAATCAAATTCAATTTTTGAATGATTCTCTTGTTTTACCTTTTGTCTTCAATCGTATATTCGTATGCCACTTCAACAACAATATCTTTTTGACCGGTTCAACAACAATATCTATCAAGAAGCTTTGCTTTTAAGTTTTAATACAAAAAATTAATTGTAGATAATGTCACTCGCAATAGTTCCAGTTTTTTCTCGGTTTTTACTGTGTGATATATCAGTAGCATATAATATTTGTTTTTATTTTCTTTAGTTTTTATTCTACGTTATATCGTCCCAGTTTTCTTTTGTTACCCCCTTTTTTTAAAGAAAAAGTTTCAAAGATGGATGGTGGTAATGATGGATCCCGGTGAAAATTCACCGGGCAAAGGCACAAAAAACCCTCGGGTCCGGAGGTGTGGTATTCCCATCAGACCCCAAGGATTTCTCAAAAGTTCTTTGATTTCACTCTATGTGTCCTAATCAGGGTGCTAGCGATTACATACGCCAACCAGTCAATCACGAAGATTAAATTACCAAAGCACAAAACATAAAACTCACCAAAATCATCTAGAACTCACAACTATCTATACTAACTATACACACCTTCATGTTTTTGTTACGCCATCAATAGGGTGTATAATTCAATTGTTCCGTCTAATCCAGAGGTTTTTGCATCTGTTTGAGGCCCGTTGAAAGGTATAGATCTTGATATCTTTCAGAATTTTATCAAAAGATACTCTCTCCTTGTTGAAAATCCAATCATTAAAGGCTTTTCAAATGAACCAAAAGCTATAATGAATCAATTAGGGTGTTCAAATTCAGATATCAGAAAATTTTGGATTTCAGATATCTGAAATTTCGGATCTGGATTATGATATCCGAATAAAAAATGTATTATTTAATAAATTTTATAAAAATATAATAATTTTTTTGAAATCTTTTAAGATATCTGAAATATCTGAAAATATCCAAAATATGTAATTAGTATTTAATATTTTTAAACTTTTATAAAAATATTTCAGATATCCAGAAATTCTCAAAATCACTATTCGAATCCGGATCCGAAAATTTGGATATCCAAAATTCGGATATCTAAATTTTCGGATATCCGAATTTCAGATTTTCAAATATTTGGGTTCCAGATCGGATATTTTGAACACTCATACGATCATTAATACCTTCACCTTGATGGTTAACGAATTATCCCCGTGTTCCATTGAACATAGATGGCAGAATAATATTGAATTGTTACTTAATTGACTTGCTAAATTCACCGCCACTGATAACATTGTTGTTTTATGTGCACAAACATCAAAATATAATGAGTTTATTATCAATGCATGATCATGAAGAATCATATGGTAGACAATAACAAAGAAAGTTAATATATCCAAAAGAGTTTAGACATATAGACATTACAACAAATTGTTGCATTAATTATTTTCGGAATAATTTATTAAATCTTCAAAATAATATTAATTATTATTTTAAAGAACAATTAGAATTATCTATTATCTATTACTATTAAACCATTTGGTCGGTTGCGTTTTTTTTTGTTGTATTGTAGTGTTTTTTTTTTTGTTTTGTTTTGTGTGTGTGTGTGTTTTTATAGGGTTTGTTTTGGGTGTGGGTTCGAGGTTTGGGGGTGGGGTTTTTCTTTTGGGTTCTTGGTGTCTGGACACATCTCTTTGATGTGTGTTTCGATTATGTTCATTTATAGGGTTCGTTGGCGTTGTCTTTCTCCGGGTTCCCACTTTCTTTCTTTCGTTATCGATACCCTGACGATCCTCGCTATTAGGGTTTGGTTTTCCTTTTGTTTGCTTTTTTGGGGCTTTGATTTTCGTTTGTTTTTCTATTTTGGAGTGTGTCGCCTTCTTGCAGCTTTGATTTTCGTCTGTTTTTTGTATGGTGTTGGGCTTTGAATTAGTTTTGGGTTCTGCATTATCTGTTGTGTTATTAATTTGGGGTTTTGGTGTGTTTTACTTTGTGTATTTATTTTATGGTTTCGAACCTTCATTTTGATTTTGGTTTTGATTTAGGGTTACATTAAAACTCGCATAGCCGCGGCAACGCGTGGCGCCAAAACGTAGTTCATATTTAAAAAACTTAATTCAATTATTTGTATTTATTTTGATTAAATATAAGTGATTAGTATTTGAAATAAGGTAGCCCAAGTAGACTAATATTTTAGTGTCTAATTAAATAAAAATAATTAGTATTTGAGTTAAAGGTGATGGATGTCTTAATAGAAAGAGATCATACGCCGGTTATTAGAGTACTTGAAGCGTCCAATTTAAGAAATTCACATAGAAAGAGGCTAATTTAAGTGCACCAAGTAGCATACCAAACTCTCAGAGTGATGGTTTTAGTGTCATCGGGTCATTATGGGTTATTGGAATTCACTTTGAGACGAAATGTGAAATAGAATATGCTATGATACAACCTGAGAGATGTAAATGCATACTTTATCGATCAACAATATTCTACTTCCATTTATACGATACTTGGTAGTTCAAGGGGGCAAATCCCAGTTGAGCGGCGGGATACTAGGGGCAGCGCGTCTTGTAGCAGAGACAACGGGATGGCAACCTCTAGTGGAGTCAAAGGGGCAATTACCTTGGCTAGGGTGGACCGTTGTTGCTTTGCTTTTATATAGTTGATTGAAGCTACTTGAATTTGATTATCAATATTAACTTTCATAATTGGTAGCAAAATCAAACTTCGGTAGTATCCGAAGGCTGGTAACACATTTGGTTTTGGAATTAACTAATGGTTCATATCAATGGATCAATGATCAATAGCAAAAGTTAATCATCAGTAATAACTTGGTCTCGGTAGCAAAACTAATTACGTAGCGACTTGATCTATGGTAGTAACATTAATTAGTGGCAAATTGATCAGTAGTATCTTGCTACAGTCAAACAAGCCTTTTGTAGTTACTAAAATTTTATTGATATTGTTACTACTAATGTAGCTACCAATTATTAATTATTAAATTGTCATGTTGTTTTATGAATAGCTGGGGGTGAATTATTGCATCGGTTAACCGCTATATAAGGAAATTATTTGGTTTGATTTAAGATATTCTTTTCGCCTAAGCTCTGATACGATTATCACTTGGAAATTCATTTTCGTTTTTAAAGCTCTTGTTTTATCTGATTAAAAAATTTTAAAAGAACCAAAATAACTTTAATCTGAAAATGCTTACATGAATCAAAGGGTTGTGTAGTAACCCTTCATATAAAAAGCACAACATTCCAGTCATTTGCATATAAATAACTCTTGTTCAACGGTGATTAAACTAAAAACTAAGATATTGTCTTCAAGCAAACACGTTAGACCTATATATGGGTTGATTGGATGCTATTTATTTGGTGTTGATTATAGTTAACTTCGTGTTTTTATATACTTATAAATGTGAAATGAGGGTGCTTTAAGACGTGTTTGTGTTACAAGTGTTTGAAGCTTAAAGATCATAATTTGAACGTCTTAACGTGTGGATGAAAGATTAGTGGAAGCATGGATGCTTTTAAGAGCGAAACCGAAGCCATTGGGAGTAAAAAGCCAAAAACAATGTTTCAGCGCATAGTGCTTCGCTGCCAGCACATAGTACTCTAACACCAGCGCACAAACTAGCGCAATGCATAACACCTAGATGACCCAACGCACTATGCTCTCCTACCAGTGCACTATGCTCTCCTACTGGCGCATTGTACGGTGGCCTCCAACAGCGCCAGCCTCCAACAACTCCTGAATCTTTGGGTTTTTCCAGCACTGTTTAAAGATAGCTCTAGGGTTTCAAATCAAACTTTCACACCTAAGAATTTTGGACTTTTTGAAAGCAATTTTGAGTGTTCTTTTCACCAGGAATTCACTGAGATCAAGCTCCAACCACATCAAATTCAACATTGAAGATCCGAGCATGCCGATGAGCGGCTAAATCATTCGTTTCGAGTAGACAGTTCTAGTAAGTGAAACAATATGTTCCAAATTGGATATGATTGTCGGGTTTGTTTTCTTTGGACACAAGAATTCAATTGTGTGTTTGATTAAAGTGAAACAATCTGTTTATGCTTAAGTATTTGTATTCTATCACTCGTATTCGGTTTCCTTGCATCATGGGTAGTTTGATTTGCGTGTGAATACTTGATATACATGAATTGATAATTTTGTGAACAAACGAGTCTTAAAAGTTTGTTTCTTAACTATCATTTTAATTAGGCAATGTCATAAAGTCATGTCTATATGATTACCAATTAATTCTTATTAACCTATTATGAATCTTTGAACTTGAACTCGAAAACAAATGTCTTTTTCATTATAGTTTTTAAAACCCTAATCAACTTTATTGCTTTCTTAATTATTTGCATTTAATTTCCTTTTCATCTTAAACAAAAAACCCAAAAATATTTGTTTTTTTCTGTTTTCGTTTAGTTTTTTAAAGTCATATTGTATAAAGTTTTATATTTTTTACTAATTATCTGTGTAGACGACTCTACTTACCCATACTAGTTATATGTACTTAAATCCTATAAATTAACTTGTTTTTTATCCAATCACGACAACTCGATCATGGCTACGTCTTTAAACTTTGATGTTCATATATAGAGGGGATTTCAATGCCTAAGAGACCTAAGAAGTACTTTTAACACATCCGAAACATTGTTAAATGAATTCAGATTGAACTCATTTAGCGCGATGGAACCATATCGTCAAACTCTACCATCTTAGCTTTTAAGATTTAGCTTTAGTTTTTAGGTTTTAGGGTTTAGCTTTAGGTTTTAGCTTTTAGAATTTGGCTTTAGGGTTTACATTTAGGGCTTTAACTTTTAGTGTTTAGCTTTAAGTTTAACTTGCTGTGTATAGTTTTAAGTTTAACTTGTAGTGTTTAGCTTTAAGTTTTAACTTATAGAGTTAGCTTTAGGCTTTCAAGGTCTAAGTGTTCAGCTTTAACTTTTATGTCTTAATGTTTAGCCAGTGCCAACGCTATTAAATGAGTTCAATTGGAGTTCCTTTGTACATATTTTGGAGAGGTTAATAGTATATATAAGGTAACAATTAATGATAACTTAACATTCTTTTTGTTGGGTTTGTGAAGACTATGGGCTTAAACTCATGTTTGATTTTCTTATTCATTAAGTTGTTAGCTCTAATTAGTTTCTATGTATGCTCGTGCTATGTATTGTAATCTTATCATTTACCTAATAAAAAAACCTTGTTGGAGCCCGTGTTGTAAGTCACACTGGCCGATCACGTCAAATTCTCGTGTTGCTTTATTGTTTTTTCTATATGTGTGAGGTGGTGTTTTGCTACGTATACCTAGCACCCTTATGTATGCGGGTGCGCGAGTGTGTTCTTAGAACTTAAGAACCCACAAAACTTTCAATGCACATCATCTCTATTCAAGTTTAAGAAAAACATTTAATACCTTCGTCTTTTAGAGAAATTACTAAAATCGACACTTTTGACAAAAAAAATCAATCTGAACATCAGTTTTAGCTTCAAGTCTTATAACCATCTAAGAAATTAATCTATTAAAAAGCTCTATTTCTGATTTGCTAGCTAAGCACGCTAAAGACTTAACCGGCGCCCCTACTTGCAAGGCTAATAATTCCACTTAACAAGCAATGGACATACATGCTAAGCCACTTATATGTCCATTGTAAATTAACAAAATCAAAAGGCTTTATTTTGAACTTACCGGCTGAGTAGGCTAAAAAAACTTGGCTTGCGCGTCAATGTATGGGCTAATTTAAACGATAAATCCACTAGACACACAAACTAAAAGCTTCTTCGTCTATCAAAAAAAATTAGTCAAACTTGTGCAAGATGTAGTAATTATGTCCCCTTTAACCTCATAGTTTTAGTATGCGGTTATTTCAATGAAAGATAATAATTTTCTTTAAGTATGCTACGTAGTACGTACTCATGAAAAAGTTAGGTCATAATGTACACAATGTTTTCGTTAACCCCAAGTTATACAAACTTTCTAAAAAAATAAAAAAGTACGTACAATAGATTCAATAAACCTTTTTCAAAATCAAAATCACTTTACAAAAAAATCATCACCCTCACTCTCTCTCTCTCTCTCTCTCTCTCTCTCTCTCTCTCTCTCTCTCTCTCTCTCTGTCTGTCAATCTCTCACACATAAGCTATAGATACTCACACAAACACAAAGAAAAAGAGAAACCCAAAGCAAAACATGGAGTTAGTAAGGAGTAATGCAGTTGTGACACTGAGGGATTACAGAAAAGGAAACTGGACCCTTGAAGAAACCTTGGTGTTGATTGAGGCCAAGAGGCTTGAAAGTCAAAGAAGAATGCTCAAGAACACAACAACAACAACAACAAGTAGTAGTACTAGTAGTAGCATCATCAAACCTAGTGGTGAACTCAGGTGGAAGTGGATAGAAGAACATTGCTGGAGAAATGGGTGTTTCAGAAGCCAAAATCAGTGCAATGATAAGTGGGATAACATGATGAGGGACTTCAAGAAAGTGAGAGAGTTTGAAAGAAGAAGAAGATGTGATAATGATGGTGATAATGATGATGGTGATAATGATAATGGTGGTGGTGGTGGTGAACAACGTAATAAGGTTGTTTCTTATTGGAAGATGGATAAGATTCAAAGGAAGAATAATAATCTGCCGTCAAATATGTTGCCACAGGTCTATCAAGCTTTGGCTGATGTGATGGAGGCGAAATTGGGTGGTGCGGTGGTTCCGACCGTCGTTAGCCACCAGGAAACCACCGCTCCTCCGCCTCCGCCTCCGCCGCTACCCCCACCGCTGCTGCCACCGGAGGAAGATGCTCCGGCGAGTTTGCCTACACAAGGTTCTCTCTTATTACCCTCATGCTGTCTTGCATATTTTGTTTTATAATTGATCACTAATACAAAGGGTTTAATGCATAACCTACGTCATCATTTTCTAAGATATAATACTCTAAATTATTATTATTTTTTAAAGGTCGATGAATTTTTAAGTTCGGTCATCCGGATGAACCAATTTACGTATAGCCATTCACGTTTTTGCGAATACAAACAATGCTGAATCGATTGATCTAGGGTTTACTTTAAATTATTTCCTTTATTTTAATCTTTATTTAAGAAATATTTATCGTGCAATGTACTCATTACATCCACCTGTTTTTCGGATTATCAACTCTATTTTCACTTTCAACACATTACACATTATTAATGATACGTCAAATGAAATAAATACACAAATTTCATTCGTATTCAATTGCAATAAAGGTATTTATTCAATTGTTATAGAGTTGTACTTTAACAGTTTAACCGGACAACTTATAAATCAACCCAAAAGTACTTATTTTCAGGATTCCATAATATTGTTAACATTGTTATAGTTTTGTTAAAAAAAACGTGTTTTTGTTGGTATTATATTATAATCTATCCACTCCGTACAAGTCACTAAAAAGTCTTTGTCATGGGAATTTGTTGATACATTCAATATTTATTTCTTGTTACAATACAAAAGGACTTGGTTGCTAGGTTTGTGTTTGTTTAATTTAAAATGTAAAAAGCTGGCAACACTAGAAAACACTTGTACTTTTAGACATAAATACGCTTTTGTTTTACGGTTTGTTATAAGAAAATAATCAACATGTCTTTAAAATTGCTATACATACCAGTACCATCATTTAAATTTAGATGCTACATGTACATCTATTATACGCATAGTGGTTGTATATATAACTAATACTTTTAAAAATGCTCATATCATATAAAATTATTGTGACCCATTTAACACGCCTAGAAAACATCATGTTGTAAAGTAAAACAAAAAAACAATAAGCGGAATATAAGATAAAATGATTGTGATTCAGAGTCGCCAACAAAACGGAGAAGGTCAAGTGAAGAAGGAATAAGCATTGCAGAACAAATAAGTTCAAGTGCAAATGTGTTGATCGAAGCCATAAAAAAGTATGACGAGAGAGAAGAAACGAGGCATAGGGAGTTGTACGAACTGCATCAACGGAGGTACAACATTGAAGAGTCGAGGATCGAATCGGAAAGACAAGGTTTCAATGCTTTGGTTGATGCCATTAATAATCTTTCCAATTCCATCTTTGCTTTCACTTCACAAAGGACTCATCACTAATTATTTATTATTATATACGTGATTATGTTGTACGTTGCGTATATTGTGTGCATAACTAATTAATTCCATTAAATATATAATATGTTCCCGTAAAATAAAACATATTAATTCATTTTCCTTTTGTGATTTGGTATGTTATATGTTTTATTGATTCATTTACATCAATTATTTATGTATTTGTGAGGTTCAAACAAAATAAAAATACACAGCACCCAACCTTATCATGAAATTTACATTGTTAGTCTAAAAAGATTTGAGTCAACTATGGGATGGACTTACCGACATCGTTAAATTAAACTAATTGATTGACTTTATTAATCTATTATATTTTTATAAACCTTCAAAAAAGGAATGTCTTATTTCATAGATTAAACTAAAGGGTACTTTATTTGATGTTTATAGAATAAAAGAAACATGAATGTCATCTTTATAGTTTAAACTAAATATATTTATATTTATGTACCCTTTGTTGTAATTTGTATGTTTAGAATGTTAAAAATGTAAAAATAACATATAATTTCGAGTCAATTGGGTTATTTTCATGTCAATCCACAAAATAAGGGGATTATGTTCAGGTTCGCTTGTCTGACAAGATTTGCAGGTTTGTGATACTTTTGGGTTGGTGTCAAATTTTTAGACGGGTATCTTTTTCATCGTACCAATCAAACGAACAACCATGTAACGCCCTTGAACTTATTGATTCTGGGGGTAACGGAACAAAAGGAATCAGTTTGATTTAGTAAACTGTTTATCATTCATACCACTAAAACTAAGAGTGGTAACACTATGAATCCATAGACATAAACAACTAACGTATCATTATACACTTATACTCAACCACAAATTGATGGATGAACTTTTAAACTCCAAAACCAACTATTAAACCCATGTTTTATACTTTGAACTTCCAAGTTTAAAATTTTTTGGAAGCTTTTATTCTCAAGTATTCATTGATTTCCATCAATGTATATTGGAATTCACATATTTCACTTAAAAAAATAAACAAACCCTTTTTTTCTCATTTAAATCTCTTGACATTAAACATTCCATACAAAATCTGAGCTGACAAGTGATGGTCCTGATGGTAATATAGGGGAGGGTGGTCATATGGTCAAAGTTTGACTGGTCAAAGGGGTCGCCAGTCATGTGGGTGTCAGACCTCTGCATCATCCAAAATGGCTTTTGGCCTTTTCCTCCATGATTTCCTTCATGGTTATTGATAAAAAAAAGGTACATTTTGATTTTCACTTTGATTATCTTTTTTAAGGACCGGTTAGTTGTTAGTTATTAGTATCATTGAATTAGTAATATTCGCCCATGTTAAGGTTTGAACCCTGGACCTTCAAGAGAGGCAAAACCTTCCACCTCCCCCTTAACCACTAAACCAAGAGATCATTGACAATTTTCACTTTGATTATGATTTTGGACTTTTGGTTTTAACATCTGCATTACAAAGTCCAGCTTTTATTTTGAACACACACACAAAACTTTTTTTTTAACAATATTTACCCTTTAAAGTTACAATTTGTTATGTTTGCACAACCACACACACTACATTAGCAGCCAACTTCATAACCTTTAAGTTTCCTTCTTTATTGCCACGAGAGGGATGGTTTTGCGTGGATTTTTTTGTCGTAGCCTTTTCGATTTCCTTCTTTATTTTTTTCACAATTTTCCACCTCGGTATCACTTTGTCATGATAAAACCATCTCAGCGAGCCGCGCCATGCGCAACCACCTCTAAAGTTAGCCCTGGGTTCATTTTAGTCTACATTTCATAACACTGACACAAGTAGTTGATTTTTTTATAATCAACAATTAAAGAAAGTCGAGTGATGATTGATGGAATTAGGACTTCATTCTTGTTATTTAAGAAAGCTAGATTTAAGCAAGATAAATATGTATGTGTATACACATATGAAAAATATCAGTTGGAAGAATATATTTTGTCCCTTGTAAAAGCGATAGGAATGAATAGGGAGTAAATATGTTTCTCATAATTATGTTTTTCATAGTAACTAGGTTTTCATTTCCGCGCGCGTTGCATGGGAAATTCCATCATGATTCCAAATATCAAAACAAGTTGTCGCAGTTATTCAAACATAAAAAGCCTAAAGGTATCAAGAAATGCACAAACATGTCACAACAACTATCCAGGCCCCCATAAAGCCCTAACGATTACTCCATCGTAAAAATGAGTGACATTTCACCGTTAAACCCCAAAAATGCACTCCGACATAAAAGACCCACTCCTTCGTAAAAATAAACAAACTAAACTTAAAAAAAATGTTATCCCTCACACAATTAAAATTAAAAGAACTTTCTTTTAAATGTATAAGCTATAAGAAAATATTTAAAGTAAAGGAAAATTAAAAAATTATTAAACTTGTGTCAACAAAATAAAACTTTTGTGAGGCACCGTGTTAAAAACAAACTTTCATGACTAAAATGAAAAAACTTTAAACTTTACTATAAAACAAATCTTTAAATTTTTGGCTAAAAAGCAAAACTTTAGTGGTGCAGGAGTGCACAATCTACAAAACAAACTTGTTACTAAAACTAGTGAACTTGTAACTTTATTATTCCTCTCATCGTATTAAAAATTTCTTCTCTCTTCTTAATTCTCTCAAACTCTCACAAAGATATAAAATAATTAGTCTTTCATACCTTATCATCGATCTCTCGTTAGTCCTTGCTCACAGTAGTGTCCCATAGTCACACAACTATCCTGCCATGAAAGTGTGGTGCAAATAATGTAACGAGAGATGATAAGGTTCACAGTCGTTTTGTGAAATTAGTTCCCGTTCAGAAAAAAAAATAGGAGCTTGACAGTGTTTTAGGTTGTAAAGTTATTTAATTTTCTTTTTAAACGATAAATAATCATGTTTCAGATGATATGTGTTATATTAATCAGGCTTATCTATTTGTTTCTTTGCTAAAAGCACACCTCCAATCCTCTTAGGAGCTAGGAAACCCACAATTCGTTTTTCCAGAATAAGACTCCTAGATCAACCGGATATGTCACCTCAATTACTTAGTCTAAAGCCAATGACTCCTAGATCAACTGGTTTAGGAGAAAACACCCTATGACTTTCCAAAGTGGAGGTCATGGGTTGGAGTCTCACTAGGTGCAATATGCTTCAAGTGGACCAAGGGTTTTACCACAGTGGGTCTTTGGGTGGTGGGTTTCCCTTGGAATGGTGGGCGAGCCGGGTCACCAGCGCTGTCTGTGTTCACGGGCGTGGGTGGCCTTTCGCCAATGGGTTTACCCGGGTGAGTATGAGTGCCCTCCCCCTCCCAATATATATATATATATATATATATATATATATATATATATATATATGTATATATGCATATATATATTTGTATATATATGTATATATATGTATATATATATGTATATATATATATATAAGGATAGGATCTTTGCAGTACTACATTTAAAATCAGAACTGAAAGAACCATTTCTAGCCCTTGATTTTGAGAATCAAGGGTGGATGTGTTTAAGGGTATAAAGTGAAAATTTAGTACAGAAAACAAATAGGAAAACAAATATAAAAGGGCAGTTTGGTCTTTTGCGTGATTCTTAAAATTGGAAGTCGCAGGTTTTTAGAAACAAAATCCCCAAATCATAGGGAATACAGTTACATAATCGGAAGAACAACGAACCCTATTGCGATTGCATCAAAAGAAAAGCTTGAAGAAGTAGGACTATTGATCGATTCTGAAATTAGAAGTCTCTGTTTGCGGCATTCGGCTTCGAAGAACAGTAGTAAGTAAATCTGATTTAGGTTTTAGCATTATGAGTTTACATATTTGTAAACCTGATTTCTACTTTGTTTTGCTGGTCGACGGTAGTATATAATGTCACACCCCGACCGACGGCGGAATCAACGGAGCGGACGAGGGAATGATTGATTGTTCATAACTCATGATTGTCTAATAGTGAAAATAATATTAAAATCAGATTACAGGATAACATGAATTTAACAGATACAAATACAACAGTTAAAATCACAAATAGTAATTGTCTTTTGTTTTGACTAAGTCCGGGTCTTATATGAGCATGTAGAAGTCCACTAACTTGCTTAACCTGAAATCATGTGAGAAAATAAAGTCAGCTAACGAATTAGCTGGTGAGTAATCATAGTTTTGAGTATACATATAGATTGATTGATTGATTGAGAATAATCCAATTCACAAGGTAACGTTAAGACTTATATTGCAATAGTAAAGCATATAGATAAACCGACACAATAACAACCCCTTGACTTGACACTTGCATATAATAGACTCCACACATACACCATAGATTAACTCCTGCCTCTGGCACAATCACCACTCGACTATTCATATGGGGTGGGTTATCCAAACCAGTAGATCTACCATTGATACCGGGATTGATTGATTGAATTAGAGTTTTATTGTCGTCCAGTTTAGCATAGTATGTTCACGTAATTGCAAGTAATAACATAACCTGTCTTGAATTGAATTTAGAATGAAACAACAATAGAATATCATGATTGAATATATTGTATCATATGATTTCCTCCAAATAGGAAATGATATAAAAAGGGGATATGAATACTCACTTGATCGATATGATTGGAATTTGGACGTGATGGATTAGACACCTACGATTTCCTTATGATTAACCTAAGAAACGGTGCCTTGAATTAATAATAATGTGAGAATTGGGAATAGGTTGGGGTTTCCATTGGGTTTTGAATGATAGTCTAAATAAAGTGATTTATTTAGTTGAAATGTTTTGAAATAAATAAAATGAATTTTGAGAGTCATTATGTTTAGAATTTATTAAAAATGTATGTATCAGTATACGTAACTGTTTGATTTATTGTTAATGTGTGGGAAAAATAATTAATTTTATTAATCAATTACATGATAATTAATTAATATATTTAATTATTTAAATAACACAAAACGACTTTTGTAAATAATCTGTAAAATTATAAAATACATATATTTGCAATTATCTTGAATAATTAAAAATAATATAGTGTCGAATAATAATTTAATAAATTAAATTATTCTAAAAGTTCACTTTTATAGAACTAATTTTGTAATATTTGTAACTTTATTTATTTAAAACATTTAATAAAATAGATAAAATGTTAAAATAAATTTCAGAAAATAATTAAGTGATTTTAAAAATTTTTAATGTTTGTAAAAACATTTTTATGATTTTTAGGATTTTTTCTAAATTTTTAGAGCTTAAAAATGGCTAAAAAAATAGTGTAGGTGGCGGGTCTCGAACCCGAGACCTATTGTTTGACATGGGAGCGTTGTACCAGTGAACCAGAGGGCCTAAGCCGCGGTTAAACTGGTTCCCAATTGATTTTATGCTTCATAGCTCATTTCCCCCAATTTACATACGAGCCCTAGTTTCGAATCCCACCAAATTGAAGGTCAATTCAATATCGAATACATCTGTAATCATGGGGCTTTTGTTCCCCATGAAAAATCAAGTGTGTGGGTGTGTGTAATTACCTATTTGGTATTCGATTGAAGTTGATCCCAACGAAGAACAGGTCGCGGCACTCGTGATGATTGATTGATGCCCAAACGATGTTTATAATCAAATTAAACTTAAGGGAAGCTTCGAATGACGATTTGGAAGCAAAGCCCTATGTTAATTTTGAATAAAATTGATTGAAGATGGGGTTTTTATAGAGTTGCAGGTTCGCGAAGGTGATGGTATTCGAAGGTGGTGTTTTTGGTTGTTTGGGATGAAATTGAAAGTTGTAATCGATTGGAGGTGTATATATGATTGTTTATGTCCAGTTAATTTAATTATTATCGTGGTTTTGTGCGCTTTGTGGCCTGTAAAGCGGCCGACCACGCGGAGTGGTTCCAGATCGCACTATCCATTCGAATAAAGGGGTCATAGATTCGAATCTTTCACGTAGGATGGTCGGGAATGTTTTATTGTGTTGAAATCGATGTAATTGGGGTGTTTGAGGCTCTCGCCGGAGGTGTTTGGCCGGCGGTGGAGAGGCCGACGGGGTGAGGGGGGTGGTTTGGGTTTTTTTCCAGAAATTACAAAATCAGTCCCTGTGGTTTATGTTTTTATCATTTTATGTCAAAAGTTTTGTAAATAAGTTTTGTAAATGTCATTAAGGCCCCCTGTACTTATAATTTGGCTTTTAAGTCTTAAAATTCTATTATTATTATTATTATTATTATTATTACTATTATTATTATTATTATTATTATTATTATTATTATTATTACTACTACTACTACTAATATTATTATTATTATTATTATTATTATATTATTATTATTATTATTATTATTATTATTATTATTATTATATTATTATTATTATTATTAAAATTTTTGAATTAACATCAACGTATTGTTTACAAAATAAAATTTTATTATTGGATATACGTGATGTTACAGTCTCCCCTGCTTTAGGAAATTTCGTCCCGAAATTTGTTCACGAGGAGGCTGAAATGAAAAGATGAGGATACTGGGATCTCATTTGGTCCTCACGTTCCCAGGTGAATTCTGGGTCACGTTTAGATTCCCAGCGAACTTTGACAATGGGTATCCTACTACGTTTGAGTTGTTTGACTTCCCGATCCACAATTTCCACAGGTTTCTCAATAAAGTGCCTTGATTCATCAATCTGGACTTCGTCGAGTGGAATGTGGAGATTTTTGTCAGCAAGACATTTCTTAAGATTTGAAACATGAAACGTCGGAGGTATATTGCTGAGCTCTTGGGGTAGTTCAAGCTTGTAGGCAAATTTCCCAATTCGCTCGAGCACTTTGAATGAACCCACGTAACGAGGTGCTAGCTTCCCTTTCTTTCCAAAGCGAATCACTCCCTTCCAAGGTGATACCTTAAGAAGTACGAGATCACCGATATTGTATTCCATGGGCTTACGTCTTTTGTTAGCATAATGCTTTTGACGATTTCTAGCAGTGACCAAGTTATCACGGATTTTATGAATTTTGTCGGTTGTTTCTTGTATCAATTTCGGACCAGTAATTTGTGATTTACCAACTTTAAGACCATACAAGGCCTCAAATGGTGCCATCTGGATGCTGGTTTGGTAACTGTTATTGTAAGAGTATTCGATCAACGAAAGATGAGAATCCCACGATCCACTGAAATCAGTGACACAAGCCCGGAGCATATCCTCGAGGGTTTGTATCGTTCTTTCAGTCTGACCGTCGGTTTACGGGTGATAGGCTGTGCTAAGATTCAGTTGAGTTTTGAGAGCTGATTGGAGACTTTTCCATAAACGAGAAATGAAGCAACCATCACGATCAGAGATAATATCTTTACTTGACAAAGGATTGGTTAGGAAGACTACCATCACGTAAACAGGTTTTGATGATAACTCACAATGAAAGTCGATAAATAAGGAATAAATGGTTTGATGTAGCTAGATCGAGTAAAACATGAGAATAAAGGAAAAGAAATTGATTTAAGAATTTAAATGCTCCAAACTTGGAATCAAAATCAACCTAGAGCGATCGGGTCTCTTTTCAAGTTCAGAGATCATGCTTTAGCTTGATAGGTCGAAACACTAACACGATTTCACCCTTCAAGTTACTACATGCGTCTCGTCACTTGATTACAACCATGGTAAGTTGATGATCAAGAAATGAGGATAGTCATCAAGGTATGGTTTTCACCCCTAACTTGATGGTGTACTCTCAAGGTATGACCACTAACCTTCCAATCAAAAAGTTCGATCCTAACTCATTGTTGAGGATCCATAGAAATAAGACGAGGTAACTCATCATTAAGGTAAGGGAAATCACTCCTATCTTAACGATGAAGTTTTACAAAAACAAAATACAACAAGATGAACTTCTTCATCAAAATCTAGAATTCACTCCTACTTTGATGAGGTCGTTTCATTTGAGAAAATACAATCCATAAAAATGATATTATCATCAAGGTATGAATTTCACGCGTATCTTGATGATTGAGTTTCATAATAACAAGAAAACAATCGAAGATTGACATTTATCACTGTTGGTACACATGTCCCCAGTTCTAGTCTAGTGAGATCAAATGTAATAGACTTCTATCTTGTAACACGTATGTAAGGTTTAATCATTGTAATGAAAGCTCTTCAATGAATGTTTGCTTGATTACGTAATGTCATATCTATTATTATTGTTGGTTGTTACACGCATATATGAACAAGTTATATAGGTTATAGACATGTTAGACAGGTTCTGAATCAGTTAAGGTTCGAGAGTGTGTTTAACTAAGTAAACTGATTCAGTCGCACGACTGGACCATGCGAATGGGCCAATCGGACGACTGAACCAAGAGATTGAGTCAATCGTACGATTGAGTCATGAGACTGACTCAGTCGTCCGAATGAATCAATCGTATGACTCAGTCGCACGACTGAGCCAGTCGCTTGGCTCAGTCGTACGAATGAAAGCTGTAACCTATAAATACCACTTAATTCGTGGAAAAAGAAAACACTTCGAATATTGATAACCCTAGTCGACCCAGAGCGCCCCGTTCGTCCATTCCAACTTCACAGAACGTCCTAGATCATTCTTAATCCATTCCTAATGTTTTCTAATCGTTAGGATTGATCTTGATTTCGTTCTCCCTGATTGGATCGCCAATCAAATAGGATTCCGCACTATTTGATCTGGTATAAGTTAGAATCAGTTAGTACTCCGTACGTACACTGTCCTAACAAGTGGTATCAGAGCATAGGCTCTTGATTCTTCGTTGATTCAATCGTTTTTGTGAAAAAGTCTACGTTTTTACGCGAAAAGATCCAATCTTTCTGCAAAAAATCGAGTCTTTACGTGTGTATGTTCTGAAAAATCAGTGTTTTTCGAGTTTCAGCCGTCTAGGGTGCAAAAACTTGCATTCTAGGTCAAAGTTTGCGAAAAATCTCATTTTCAGCCGACCCAGTCGCACGATTATCTCAATCGTATGACTGAACCCAGTCGCCCAGTTCAGTCGCCCGATTGAGTCAGTCGTATAGCCAGTCGCCCGATTGAGTCAATCGTCAACTCCAGTCGCCCAGTTTCAGTCAGTCGCCTTGTCCATTCGCCCGATTATGTTCAATCGCACGATTGTAGCTCAGTCGCCTGTTCAATCGCACGGTTGAGTTCAATCGCATCCCAGTCGCATTAACAGTCTGTTTTTCAAGTTTAAGTCAACATTTATCATGGACTCGGAAAACTTCGCATTCTCAGCAGGGAAGGACTCTAGGATCCAAAACCTACTGCTTCTGGAGAATGAGATTGGTAATCACAACAAGCCGCCTAAGCTTCTATCCATTGATGAGTTCCCGCAGTGGAAGCAAAGGTTTGAGATTCATCTCAATGGCGTGGATACTAATCTATGGAATTCTATTGAGACTGGTTACTCAATGCCAGTTGGTGCTGATGGTTTGCCATTAACGTTAAGTGGAATGACGGATGCTCAAAAGACTGCCTATAACGCTGAGAAGAAGGCTTATGCTATGCTAACCCAGTCAATTCCTAAAGAAATATTCCATCAGTATTCGGATCAGAAACAGAGTAAAAAGTTCTGGAAAGCTCTTGAGAAAAGGTATGAAGGGAGCTCAACTCTGAAATCCTTGAAGGCCAAAGCTCTCAAAAAGGAGTTTGACAATTTCTCTGCTATTGGGAACGAGAGCTTGGACGACATCATTGACCGCTTCTATCATTTAATGAGTGAACTACACACTCATGGGGTTACAACGTCTAAAGAAGAAAAGGTCGCCAGTTTAGCTGAAGGTCTTCCAGAAAAATGGGATTCATTTATTTCCTCCTTGAGACACAATTCAGTTCTCGAGACTTTGGATATAAATGACTTTATTATGAAACTGCGAGAGGAAGAGGTCAGACATAAGTATAAGGCGAAGAAGGGGGCATATGCTCAGGATCCTACTCTTTACAACGTCACTCCAACTCCAATTGCAAAGTCGTCCAATGCTCCTCTGCAGACTGCATTTGTTTCTAATACATCTGGTCAAAGCTCATCGTCTGGGGTGAGTCATCTGTTTCATCAGGGGTTCAACACAGTAATACTGAAGCTCACTCGACAAAGTTAATAACTAAGAACCTGGGTAAAGTCACTGTGGAAGTGGCCAAGGAACACATGGACCTACTTGCTGCAGTGGTTCATTCCTATGATGGTTTGGTTAGAGGGAAGATAGGAAACTGCCACCTGGCTGATGAAGACTATGAGCAGGTGGATGAAAATGAGTTGGAGAGAATGGATATTATGTGGGCTCTCGCGAGTGCTGTGCGACGAGCGAAGAAGTTTGTAAAGAAGACAGGGCAGAATCTCGTGGCTACAAAAGATGCTACTTTTGGGTTTGACAAGTCCAAAGTCACGTGTTTCAACTGTGGTGAGAAAGGACATTTCAAGAGGGAATGTGTGAAGCCTAAAAAGACTGGGAATGGAAATCCATTCTCCTCGTTCAACAGGCAAGATAAAGATAAGAAGCCAGTTCCAGCAGGAAGTGATTCCAAGGCTTTGGTGGCATAGGGTGATGAAGGACAGGACTGGTCCTTCCGGTTCTTATCTGATGGGGAAGCCAACATAGCTTCTGTCGAGGATCTGAATGAAGACTCAGCAAGTGAGGGGGAGAACTCAGCTGAGCCTGACAATGCTGAATTGGATGATGACATAGCTGATATTGATCAGCTTGTGGAGAATGAACTGAATGCTGCATCTGAAGCACAATCTGAACCCCAAAATGCTTTCATGGCTGGAACATCTACATCGGCACAGGTAGAATCAAAGGATGATTTATTTACTAAACATGCTTGTGTTGATTGTGAAAAATTTAGGGTAAGCATAGACCTGAAATTTGCTAGGTTATTAGATCATAATGAGAACTTAGTAAATGATTTAAAACTGTGCACTGAAGCAAACAAAATCTTAAAATAGAATGAAAACAGTTATAAAGAAAAGATTGATGCTTTAAAGAAACAGTTAAAAGAAACTGAAGTTGTTGCCTTTAACCAAGAGAATGACATCAAGTTTTATCTAAAGACAATAGAAGAAACTAAGAAGGAACGAACAGTTTTGCAAGTTGAAAACAAGTCTTTGAAACAAAGACTTCACAGTCTAGCTAGTTCCTCACATATTTTGAAAAACTTGGTTAAAGAACGCAACAACGGGGAGGGTTTGGGTTATAAAGTTGTGCCACCACCACATGAGTCCTTTTTAAACATCAAACAATGTCCAATTAATGATAACCCCATAAAAGATCATGTGGTGACAACTCCTCTAGTCAGTGATCCGGATACAGCAGTTACCACTGCCTCTTCGGTTCCTGACCAGACAGATTCTGGATCAAGCACTACAAGCACACAAATCACTGGCAAACAAGTGGAAGAGAATGTTCAAGCATCTCTTGGGTTGGGTAAAAAGTCAACTTCCACACAACCTAAGATTTCCAAAATCACTCAAGCTAAACCAGTGAAACAAGATAATCACCAATTTCCAAGACAAAACATAAATCATGTCAAACAAGTTAAATTTGTCAAAGGAGGTGAAAATCTTAAAAATGTTAATAAAAAGAAAGAATCTGAGGTTTATTCACCGCCCTACAAGAGATCTCCTAGCCCTGATGAATGGAGATCCTGTTATACTTGTGGTCAGCGCGGTCATATTTCAACTAACTGTCCTCGCTATCAGACACCAAGAACTAAGGTTGAGCTACACGACAAAGTCAAAATAGATTCAAAACAGCGTTCTAAGACTCCAGTTAGATCGAAAACCCCTATTAGGTCTAAAACACCTTCTAGGTCTTTTTCGTCTCCACCTCGCCAAAGGCAAAACAGACAAGTCCCCGACAAGTCCGTGTTGCCAGAGGTAAAACCTGTTTCTGAATCTAAACCATATGCTTAAACCGTAAATCAGTCTAAGGTTTACCATAAACAATCTTTTCACAGGGATGGTTTATGGAAAGCCAAGACAACTGGTGTGTCTGAAAGCAAGGACAATCTGAAAGTTGAGATTCCACCCACTGATAAAGGACAGTGGGTCGAATTCATGATGGTTGATTCCTTTGGGAAACCCAAGCCAGTCAAGGCTTGGTTCCCCCTCCTTAACTGATGATTTTCTCATATGTGCAGGTTGTCCGCTATAGTGCGTCTACAAATACATGGATCGTAAATAGCGGAGCTTCCAGGCACATGACGGGGAACAAGTCTCTCCTTTTCAATGTCAAACAAATTAAAGGGGGACACGTTTCATTTGCTAGTAATAAAGGAGGATACATTACCGCTCAGGGCGAAGTAGGTAATGATAAGGTAAGGTTCGATAAAGTGAACTTTGTTCAGCAGTTAGAAAACAACCTGCTTTCTGTGTCTCAGATTTATGACAAGGGATTCAAAGTAATGTTTAATAATCGCAAATGTTATATTCTGAAGAAAGAAATGGATATTCCAGAGGAACATGTATTAATGTCTACATCTAGATATAATGACTTATATGTTCTAGATGTGTCAAATGCCTCTACTAGTGCTTCTTCTGTTCAATGTTTCTTATCTAAAGCTACAGAGAAGGACTCCATTTCGTGGCACAGACGAATGGGACACATTAATCATAGAAAGATGAATCACCTGATTCATAACAACCTAGTTGATGGAGTTCCTGTCAAGAACTTCAAGCTTCCTGATTTTTGTGTCTCATGCAAGAAAGGAAAGCAAACCAGGAAATCTCACAAGACCAAGAATGTCCATTCTATTGAGATACCCCTGGAGCTACTGCACATGGATCTTTTCGGTCCAGTTAGCACGAAGAGTATCGCTGGAGACTGGTACTGGTTCGTAGTCACCGATGACTACTCACGATTCTCGTGGGTTATGTTTCTGAAAGCTAAATCAGAAACGTTTGAGTCATTCAAAGTGCTGGTCACAACTCTGGAGTCACTTTATAAGCTTAAAGTGCGAAAGATTCGTTCAGATAATGGAACCGAGTTCAAGAATCAGTGGATGGATGCATTCTGCAAAGAAAAGGGAATTGTTCATCAATTCACCTCTGCATACACTCCACAGATGAATGGAGTTGCTGAGCGAAAGAACATGAGTCTGATCGAGACAGCCAGGACTATGTTGGCAGACTCAAAACTGCCAGTACAGTTCTGGAACGAGGCTGTAGCCAACGCCTGCTACACACTCAATCGTGTGTCAGTAGTGAAGAGGCACGGGAAGACTTGCTATGAGTTGCTACAGAAGCGTAAGCCAAACCTGGAGTATCTGGAACCTTTCGGTGCTCCTTGTACTCTTCTAAAGAAAACTCAAGAAGGCAAGTTCAATGAAAAGGCAGATCAGGGGATCTTTCTGGGATACAGTATACCCGATAAACGAGTTTACAACAACTTTACTGGTCAGGTAGAAGTATGTTGCAACGTTGATGTTCAACGTTTCACTATTCCCCCTGCTGGAAAAGGTCCATCATCATTCTTCGACTACGATGGCTTTTTTAAATCATTCAATCTTCCTCAGATAGTATCAGATGATGATATTGCTACTCAGATGATGCACGATGTTCTCAACTCACCGAATCTGGATACTAGCAATACCACTCCTATAAGTGGGTCATCGGGATCTGCCTCAGCTGATCTAAACGATAGTGAAGACTCATCAGAGGATGAAGAAGCATCTGAACCAGCACAAACACCTAATGTTGATCAAGAAGGGAGCTCTTCAGGCGCTTCACCTGCATCTGGAACCACAGACACTGAACCTCCAGTCACGACTATGGACTCTGAAGTTGTCGTTCCTACAACTCCGTTGACTAGGATCAGTACAAGTCATCCGCCAGAGGCTATCATTGGTGATCTTCACTCCGGCGTGCAGACTAGAAGTCGATTGTACACTGCTGACTACGCTGACGTAATGGAAAAGGGCTACGTGAATGATGGAGCTTACAGATGTTTTGTCTCTCAAATTGAACCTAAACACGTAAGTGATGCCCTTAAGGATGAAGCATGGGTCAATGCTATGCAAGAGGAGTTGCTACAGTTCAAGAAACTTGGAGTGTGGACTCTTGTTGACCGACCCAAAGGAGTAAAGGTAATTGGTACCAAATGGGTACTAAAGTGCAAGAAGGATGACCAGGGTGTCGTTATCAGAAACAAGGCACGGTTGGTTGTTCAAGGCTTCAGACAAGTTGAAGGAATCGACTACAATGAAGTCTTTGCTCCCGTAGCTAGAATGGAAGCAATTCATATCTTTCTAGCCTACGCCTCTTACATGAAGATCAAAGTTTATCAACTAGATGTTAAGAGTGCATTCTTACATGGGGAAATCCGTGAAGAAGTTATGTAAGTCAACCCGAAGGATTCGAAGATCCTTATCATCGGGACAGAGTGTACAAGTTAGACAAGGCTCTGTATGGGCTACATCAGGCTCCTCGAGCTTGGTATGAAAAGCTCTCCACCCATCTGTTGAAACATGGCTTTTGCAGGGGTGTTATTGACTGTACATTGTTCATCAAAGAGAAGGATGGTGATTTGCTTTTGGTGCAGATTTATGTGGATGACATAATTTTCGGGTCACGAAACGAAGGATTATGTAAAGAGTTTGAATCTGTGATGAAGGCTGAGTTTGAGATGAGTACCATGGGAGAAATGAAGTTCTTCCTAGGATTACAGGTGGACCAAACACCTACCGGCATCTTTTTGCATCAAACTAAGTATGTCGGTGACATTCTTAGTCGCTTTGATATGGAAAATGTCACTGCAGCCGGTACCCCTCTCGCCACAAATCATGATGTGGCTCCTGATGAGAATGGGGATTTGGTGGATGCCACCATGTATCGCGGGGTGATCGGATCTCTCATGTACCTCACTGCCTCTCGTCCAGATATCATGTATTCCATATGTTTATGTTCCCGATATCAGGCAAAACCTAAAGTCAATCATCTGATTGGAGTCAAGAGGATTTTTCGTTATCTGAAGGGTACTCCAACACTGGGTTTATGGTATCCTCATGATGATGACTTTGAGCTAATGGCGTATAGTGACTCGGATTACGGAGGCTGCAAAATGAATTACAAGTCTACGTCAGCAGGATGTCAATTTTTCGAGAGAAGATTAGTAACTTGTCAATTTTTCGTATAGTGACATCCGTTGCTCTGTCTACCTGTGAAGCTGAATACGTTGCCGCCGCCAGCTTCTGCTCTCAAATCATTTGGATTCAACAGCAAATGCGGGATTACGGTTTGCATTTCACTACTACTCCTATCTATGTTGATAATTCTGCTGCCATTGCAGTAACTAAAAATTCGATTCAACATCCTAAGACCAAACACATAGGCATAAAGTATCATTTCATACGCGATTGCTATGAAAAACACTTAATTGATGTGGTCAAAATTAACACGGATTTTCAACGTGCTGACCTCTACACTAAACCATTTGATAAACCAAGATTTTTTTATCTGCTAGAGGTCAACGGGGTTAAAAAGAAAAGTGATGTTATACTAGAAGAAACAGATACATAGTCCGACACCGTTTTTCTTTATTTTTCGTTTTTCTTTTATTTTATTTTATTTTTATTTTTATTTTTATTTTTTATTTATTTTCCTGTTCTTATAAAAATCTAAAAACACAAAAAGATTTTCTGTTTTAGAATTTTAGGGGGAGATTAGGCTTAAATCAGTATTTATTTACTTTAAAAAAAATGGGGGAAGGTGAGTAAAGCTGAAAAGGCAAAGACAACAAAACAGGAAATGTGACTCGACAAAAAAATTGGAAGATGATAGTACACAGGCATCGAGTTATTTGGAACAACAAAATGAGTTTGAGATCAAAAATGTTAATTAATTTACTGAAAATGTAAAACATCAGAGAAGTCTAAGTCTAACAAAATGGGAAAATGATAGTACGTTTGATTGTTACTATAATTACACGGAGAAAGTTGATCTAGGGAGGTGCTAGTTCATTATATGATGTGTCAGTAGATTCAACATAATAGACAAGTAGACTTTATTAGTAAACTTAATCTAAACTAAAAGGTTCAATCAACTGTGGGTTCCCATCTTATCACTGGTTAACACAATCAGTTCTTCCGATAAGGGATAACGAGCAAATAAATGCCACCAAAGGTGTGCAAATGACCACAAAAAGGGCAAAAGCACGAAAAAAATGAATACTAGCGTAATCAAGCTGATAACTTATGTTGTTGGTGCGCTATGTGCAAAAGAAAATAAGAAATGCTCTAACAAGGAGATAGGTTGTGTGCCTCTCTGCTGTGCGATAGCACTGACCTGAGGATAAGCATAACCTATATATTCTAGACTTCATTGTTGTTTGCCGCCTCTCTGCTGTGCGATGGCACTGACCTGCGGATTGGTTTCTCTTTGAAAGATCTAAGAATAGTCTCTTCTTGCAAAAATACCTAAAGACCGCTCGAAAGTTCTTTAAGGAATGCTGATTACCATATAAGTGTGGGATACACAAATGTTGTTTGAAATAATATAACTTAATACATTACCAATGTATGTCAAAAGTCTGTGTATGAATTTAAAGTGGACAAGTATACTGACAATCGTCTTGTATGCACCGACTGAAGTTGACAATCTAAGTGTGTTACGTATCATATTAAACATGATTCCCAGTTAGTACTTAGAAGTCTTAGATCAGAACAAACCGTGATATGTCATCATGAAAAATGAAATCAACTCATAATGTTCCAAGTAATGGTGTATATGCTTGTCTGATTCCAAATGAGTATGTTCCTGATATAATGTCAATGTGATAGGCTACACAAACCTGCCCTAACAAAAATCACAAAAAAAATATTCATTTTGTTCGTAGTTTAAATTTTATTTATTAGTTAGTATTAGTGTGTCAATGTCGGACTGGGTGTATACTGTTATCTGCAAAACGTCACTGAATGTGCTAAATGTTTATCTAAACAGATTGTTTCTGAAAGGATAAAAAGATCACGTCTGAGGTGATCGGGTGGATAAATGGATCACGTCTGAGGTGATCAGGTGGATAAATGGATCACGTCTGAGGTGATCGGGTGGAAACGTGGATCACTTCTGAGGTGATCAGTGAATGTTTGTTTTCAAGAGTGATCATGTTTGAGATGATCAAAAGATTATAATGTTTTATATAACTTGACAAAAATGGCACAAGTATAGCCCAATCGCACGACTGAATCTGATCTGACCCAGTCGTACGAATGGGGTATACGATTGAACACAATCGTAAGATTGAGACATGCGAATGAGCTCAATCGGCCGATTGGGTGTGACCGACTAGGCCAACCATGCATTTGAAATGGGTCGAATGAGTGAGTCGTACGACTCAACTTCAGTCGTACGACTAAGTCATGCGACTAGTCTCAATCGTACGACTGGAGATTAAGTCGGCCGAATGAAAGAAGCGAATGGTCCAGTCGGCCGACTGAACTGAGTCTGGCTATAAATAGCCCCCTCAGTCGATCGCACAAACTCATTCACCCTAATTCTCAAAAGTGTGCCGTTACGCTGCCCGATTTTCTTTGGAGTTGTTTCACAGGTACTTTGCGGCAAAATGACATCATTAAGTGTGGAATCTGACTCAAAATCAGATCATTGGTGCCCTAACTTTGAACCGAAACAAAATTCAACCAATAGACTGCCTTAAACACTTAACATGTTAAAACAAATGATTTAAGCAGTCTAAGTACATGATTTCGAGTCTAACAAGCCTGATCTTAATGTCTAATTCGTAAAAATGAAAAATCTGAGTTAAAATGGTGCCGAACAATATTGGATGCGACTGGACACCCCTGATGAACTTCAATCGCACGATTGAACGGGGCGACTCACTCAATCATACGAATGAAGAATACGAATGGTTTGATTGTGTCATACGACTGGACTCCAGAATGAACCTCAATCGCACGATTGAAAAGGACGATTCATCCAATCGGCCGAATGAAACATACGAATGGATTCATTCGATCGACTGAGTCAATCGCAGGTTCAGTCTCCCAAGTCAACCCAATCGCATGACACGTCATCTGACTGAAAGTCAGTCGCATACATGATCAACCGATTGAAGTTCAGTCGCACATATGCCCAACCGACTGAACACTGTCGGTTTGTTCAATCGCACGATTGAATCAGTCTGTTTTCTAAATTAGTCAAACTCTGCTTTTTCAAGTTTATAACGTGTGTTTGCTATTGATTACAGGAATATGGCTAACAGGTGGACAATAAATCCAAAGCACAACATCTGTGCTCACTTGGATTCCACCTCGGGGAATGGAGAAGACTTCTCGGGGATTATAGATTTTTTGAGGAGATCTAGGATTTACCGAGCTATTTCCACTCCATGTACACCGTATCAGTCAGTTCATCAGGCATTCTGGGAAGGTGCTAGAGTGGACAGATCAGCTGAGCCCTACTCCATACGAAGTTCTATCTTTGGTAGGGAGATTGAGATACGAGCGGCTGACATCAGGAGAGTCTTAGGGTTTGATGATGATGAGACTCACCCACTCAAGCTTCACCCGCTTACTGTACGTGGATGCTTCTTGAGGATAGGATACTGTAGGGATATCAACTCAGGTGTGCTAAACAAAAGCAACCTGAGCCCCCAGTACAAGTACTTGGCGCACGTCATCTTGAAGTGCATTGCTTCGAGGAGGGGTGGTTTCGATGACTTATCGGACCAAATTCAGAATGCATATGTTGCATTGGTCCTCAACCACCCTTTCAGCTTCTCCAACATGATATTTACATACTTGATTGAGAACCTCGAAGCCAAGGGAAAGGAGGGGTTTTGTATGTACCCCAGATTCTTACAGCTTATTTTTGATGAGAAGCTGCCCGACCTCCCAAAGGACAAGAGCGATGCTGTGCCTCTTGAGATCATGGATGACATAACCTTGGGAAGGATGAAGGTGTATAGAGGCAAGCAAGTGAAGCCTGCTATGAAGAGACTGATTGGGCATCTGGCCCGGGCTGATTATGTAGCCCCAGGGAGACGCAGGTGGCGTCATGAGATAGTGGCCCTGACTCTGAAATTATTGCTATACCATCAGAAGACTCTGATGATGATGACAGCCAGGATGGCAATGATATGCCCGTTACATCTAGGGGCCCCTCCACACATACTACACAGCCATCTCCTCACACTGACACTACTACTGCTGGGTTCGTACCTCACTTCAGTCCACCTGATACGACGAGGACGAGAGTGAGGAAGAGGGGTTGACTCGTAGGCATGGCAGCAAGGTAGTTGCCATTGAGAAAGGATTTAAAGTAGTTGGAGGACAGACTGGGACATCAGGGACTACACAAACAGAGTCAGATCCCGCATACTCCCCTGATGCACCCAGTACACAGACTGGTGCCCCGGTGTCTACGGGAAAGAGAAGAAAGACGATGGCAAGACCGTATGGGAAGCGGGGAAAGCGTCTGAGATTCACCACCACCACCTCTACCACAGCTACCCCAGTCACTACATCCACCACACCTCAAACCACCACCACGACTGCACCTCCACCTCACACTTACCCATCCACTACCACCACCACTATACCATCCTCTACAGCCTTTACATCCACTCCCATGTACACCACTGCTACCACAACCACCACCACTCACCAATCCCAACCCTCATCTGCTCCCACTAGCTCAGTTATACCACCCGTTTCCATGGTTGAGCAACTTGCTGCACTGAATAGCATGGCGCTCAAGTTGCTAGCCTCCGACGAGGCTAAGTCTGCTTAGATCTTACAGCTGCAAGCACAAAGTTCTACTCAAACAGCTGAGATTGAGAGATTGAGAGAGCTGACCACTGCACAGACCGATCAGATCACCGGGCTGCTTCAGCATGAGGCAGAGACTGAGGCGAAGTTAGGAAAGCTGGAGGCGGCTCACAAAACTCTGTTGCTGAAGCTGAAAAAACACTCAGAGTGAGCCCCTCAAGATTGGAGAAGGTGATGGTGATGAAGGTGATGATGATGATGATGAGGATGATGATGACGAGGATGATGATGAAGATACTGATGATGAAGGTGACGAAGATTCACAGGACAAAGACGATGATGCCGATGAAGGAGACGCTGCTACAGCTCCCTCTGATTCTGAGCAAGAACGAAGAACTAAAAGAAAACAAGATCAGAGGGCCTATTCTTCTGCTCCGTCTACCTCTCACTCTACAGAAGAACCAGCTCAGATTCAAGGCAAAGTTCAAGATTAGATGTTTATTTATTATTTAAACTTTGTACTTGAAATCTTGTATCAAATTCTGTTCTATGTATATAAAATAAAGGTTAAATCAACATCTGTTATGTGCTTAATGTATACTTACTTGTACTGTATTTGGTTGTTGAACAGGTTCAACTAAACAAGTTGATGAGCATGATGTTGTGCCCCTTCGTCAAATCGATTCAAAATTGACGATGATCCTTGATCTACAAGGGATCGTACAACGATCTGTCAGTTACACTGCTGAAGAGGGGGAGATAATACATGATTTAACAGATGAACAGATTGCTGAACTGTTTAGTCTGAATCCTGACGAGCTGGTGAAAGACGCTCCAGAGGTGGACATAGTCAGTGATGATGAATTACAAGACGTCGATGAACTGGAGATTGAGGACATCACTGCTGATGAGTATCCTCAGTATACTAGCGCCGAAGGCGAAGTTCTCCCAGATCTGGGGGAAACTTTTGACAGCAGTATCTTCGAAAAGGTCGAGGAGATGACAGCTGCTAAAGCAGCTACAGCAGAAGCTCCTCAGGCAGATGATGCTGATCTAGCATCAAAAAGGGCGGAGTGGGTAGCCTGCCTGGAGGAGATGAAGAAACAGCGCGTGCCAAACAAGTTAAATGCCTACACAAAACTTTACAAGATAAAGAAGCATCTAAAGGTGTCTGGCAAGATTATCAGCTGGGCATACTTTGAGGATCTCAAAGTGTATGCAGTGAAGAGAGAGAAGGGAATAGAGTATTTCAGATTTCCTCATGATCTGAAAACTCTCCCAGGATTTGAGCTTAATCGTCTAGCCAACTTGAACCTCCTATATGCTGTTCCAGGAAAGATATCAGGATGGTTTGAGCAGGCACTGAAGAAAGAGTATCATACGAAGTGAGTCAACTTTAAACCTCAGCAGCCCAGAAGGTTATTTCACAGGACTGAGGTTGACCCCACCTCAGGAAGACCAAAGGTGGTCTTGAGATGGCACCCTCCGCGCACTATGTCGCGTATTCCATTGAGGGAGATGCCTCAGGATTTTGCACCCCATTTCAAATGGTGGTATTATGACTGGCGAACTGGTGAAGCCGTCATTGTTTTGGAGAAAGAAGGAAAGGTCGAGACAATAAGGGTGTTTGATCCGATGTGGCTAACAAACTTGTCTGAGTCTGATGTCTATATCTTATTCAAGTGGCCACTGTTCTTTGATACACAGGATATTGTGCAAGCACTGCAGTTCCAATATGTTATACGTATTTGCTTTGCACTTAATATTCATTCTGGGGTCTCGAGAGAAGAAAGGGTGAAAAGATATGAAGAGTTCAAGAAAGAAGTCAAAGTTTAGACAGAACTAGGTCCAAGGGGGAGTTTGTTGGTACACATGTCCCCAACTCTAGTCTAGTGAGATCAAATGTAATAGACTTCTATCTTGTAACACGTATGTAAGGTTTAATCATTGTAATGAAAGCTCTTCAATGAATGTTTGCTTGATTACGTAATATCATATCTATTATTATTGTTGGTTGTTACACGCATATATGAACAAGTTATATAGGTTATAGACATGTTAGACAGGTTCTGAATCAGTTAAGGTTCGAGAGTGTGTTTAACTAAGTAAACTGATTCAGTCGCACGACTGGACCATGCGAATGGGCCAATCGGACGACTGAACCAAGAGATTGAGTCAATCGTACGATTGAGTCATGAGACTGACTCAGTCGTCCGAATGAATCAATCGTATGACTCAGTCGCACGACTGAACCAGTCGCTTGGCTCAGTCGTACGAATGAAAGCTGTAACCTATAAATACCACTTAATTCATGGAAAAAGAAAACACTTCGAATATTGATAACCCTAGTCGACCTAGAGCGCCCCGTTCGTCCATTCCAACTTCACAGAACGTCCTAGATCATTCCTAATCCATTCTTAACGTTTCTAATCGTTAGGATTGATCTTGATTTCGTTCTCCCTGATTGGATCGCCAATCAAATAGGATTCCGCACTATTTGATCTGGTATAACTTAGAATCAGTTAGTACTCCGTACGTACACGGTCCTAACAATCACCAAAGTACGGGTTTCAATCCTATTTTGGTGAGATCATGTCTTTTGTGAAATGCAAGTTCCAAAGAGAATAATTGAAGTCAGTCCCCGAGATAAGGAAATCACCCTAATCTAGAGGATGAAATTTCATAGAACACATCATTGGAAACCATTTATTGAAACGAATAAAGAATCATCACCAAAGTAAGGGAATCACCCCTGTTTTGATGAGTTAAAATCATTTAGGACACTCGTATCTCCCACGGTGCATGCGGTTCAAAGTTCGACTTAACAACGAAAGGAAAAATATCTCAATTAGAAATTTAGAAATTTTCAAATTACATCAATGTAACAAAAGGAAATCACGATTATAAATCTTGAATTAAATCAGAAGACGAAATCAAGGACAAAAATTATTCAACACCACATCATTGGTGGCTTGAGCTTGTTGGGTATTGATGTTAAAAGCACGTCCTTGAGCTGTAGGAACTAGGCTGATAAGTTGAGGGCATCGATTGCGAAAATAGTTCGGATCACCACATTGATAGCATGCACGACCCTGGGTAATTACAGGAAGATGTTGGTGAACTGGTGCATTGGTCGGAGCTTTAGCAGCACTCTTGCACACGTTGAATGTATGACCCAAACGACCACAGTTTGTGCATTGACGACACTGAATGTTAGCAGGATGGTGATACATGCAGTTGTTACACTGCGGATAGGGTCCAGCGTATGGCTTTTTCATTAGTGGTTGGTTGTTTACCGCTGGTTGACGAGTTGGAGGGACTTGATTAATTGGTACAGCAGGAGTAATTACAGCAAAGTTTTGAGATTGAGCCTTCCTCTTCTTGTTCTGGGAAAGCTCGGGTTGATCGGTTTTGACGGTTTCGTTATGAAGTTTATCGGTATTTTTCTTCGATCCTTTCCTGTTAAACAACCAGCTTTCACATGATTATCGGTTAACTGCGCAGCCAGTCTAATAGCATCTTCTAGTGTTGAAGGATTCCTTCCTAGCACCGTATCCTGAATCTGCATGGGTAGTCCACCAATGTATTTCTCGATGGCTCGAGAGGTAGGGGTAGCAAGATGCGGTACCAAAAGGCTCAGTTCGTGGAATCGGTTAGTGTATGCTAGGTTCTCGCCACTGTCTTGGGTTAACTCCCAGAACTCAGCTTCCAGTTTCCGGACTTCATTCCTTGGGCAGAACTCTTTAGTCATGAGCTCCTTAAATTCAGTCCATGTCAATGCTTGTGGCATACCGGACTTTTAGATTTTCAGGGCATTCACTGTTTAGGAATGTGTTTTTGATGCTTTCGAACCACTGTAGTAATCCGGTAGCACCTTCGGTTCCACTGAACTTAGTGGGGTTGCAAGAACTGAAATGTTTGTAAGTACAAGTTTTGGGATGGTTTGGTGCAGTTGGGTTTTGATCAGCATTGTTGCCTTGGTTCAAATGGGTAAGTAGAGTTGGGATGACCGCAGTAACTTCATGTGCTACAATAGCAGAAATCTTACGGCCAGAGTTTCTAGACCGTGAACGGATTTGACGAGAAGCCATTCTGAAATGTCATTAAGATATTTTATGAGAATTGGATAATAGGAGTTATACCACATGAAAACGACAATCGGGAATTTGGCATAATAACAATGAGATGTTCCGAGTGTAATCGTTTGATTCGTAAATCAAAGCGAATACGTTGACTAATCAAAGTGTTATGTCCAACACAACCTTATTGAAGACATGCGTACCTATAAGCAGATACTCATCCCGAGGGTTCCCAGGTAAGGTAAACAGATCCATCGGTTGATTTGGATTTATACGAATACCTTGCCTAGACAGAACACCCCGAGATACAGGCATCCCACTCTTCCAGCATTGCATGTTTCAAGTTGTAAGACACAAACTTTGACAAATTTGAAAACCATGAATAACAATCGAGTTTTGGAGTTTAAAATCACTTGAATTAGGCACACAATGCCTTAGAGTATGATCTGAAAATTTGTATGTGCATTGATAGGAATCAAAGTATAATAAGAATCACATAAGGCATATAATCACATAAACAAATATTAACATATAAGGCACATAAAATCCTATCTAAGTATGTAAAATACATGAGAGGACTCATGTGTAAGGGTACTTAGTTATAGTCTAGGTCATTCCATTTCTAATAACCTAATTCCCTATAACCATGGCTCTGATACCAATCTATCACACCCCGACCGACGGCGGAATCATCGGAGCGGACGAGGGAATGATTGATTGTTCATAACTCATGATTGTCTAATAGTGAAAATAATATTAAAATCAGATTACAGGATAACATGAAATTAACAGATACAAATACAACAGTTAAAATCACAAATAGTAACTGTCTTTTGTTTTGACTAAGTCCGGGTCTTATATGAGCATGTAGAAGTCCACTAACTTGCTTAACCTGAAATCATGTGAGAAAATAAAGTCAGCTAACGAATTAGCTGGTGAGTAATCACAGTTTTGAGTATACATATAGATTGATTGATTGATTGAGAATAATCCAATTCACAAGGTAACGTTAAGACTTATATTGCAATAGTAAAGCATATAGATAAACCGACACAATAACAACCCCTTGACTTGACACTTGCATATAATAGACTCCACACATACACCATAGATTAACTCCTGCCTCTTGCACAATCACCACTCGACTATTCATATGGGGTGGGTTATCCAAACCAGTAGATCTACCATTGATACCAGGATTGATTGATTGAATTAGGGTTTTATTGTCGTCCAGTTTAGCATAGTATGTTCACGTAATTGCAAGTAATAACATAACCTGTCTTGAATTGAATTTAGAATGAAACAACAATAGAATATCATGATTGAATATATTGTATCACATGATTTCCCCCAAATAGGAAATGATATAAAAAGGGGATATGAATACTCACTTGATTGATGTGATTGGAATTTGGACGTGATGGATTAGACACCTACGATTTCCTTATGATTAACCTAAGAAACGGTGCCTTGAATTAATAATAATGTGAGAATTGGGAATAGGTTGGGGTTTCCATTGGTTTTTGAATGATAGTCTAAATAAAGTGATTTATTTAGTTGAAATGTTTTGAAATAAATAAAATGAATTTTGAGAGTCATTATGTTTAGAATTTGTTAAAAATGTATGTATCAGTATACGTAACTGTTTGATTTATTGTTAATGTGTGGGAAAAATAATTAATTTTATTAATCAATTACATGATAATTAATTAATATATTTAATTATTTAAATAACACAAAACGACTTTTGTAAATAATCTGTAAAATTATAAAATACATATATTTGCAATTATCTTGAATAATTAAAATAATATAGTGTCGAATAATAATTTAATAAATTAAATTATTCTAAAAGTTCACTTTTATAGAACTAATTTTGTAATATTTGTAACTTTATTTATTTAAAACATTTAATAAAATAGATAAAATGTTAAAATAAATTTCAGAAAATAATTAAGTGATTTTAAAAATTTTTAATGTTTGTAAAAACATTTTTATGATTTTTAGGATTTTTCTAAATTTTTAGAGCTTAAAAATGGCTAAAAAATAGTGTAGGTGGCGGGTCTCGAACCCGAGACCTATTGTTTGACATGGGAGCGTTGTACCAGTGAATCAGAGGGCCTAAGCCGCGGTTAAACTAGTTCCCAATTGATTTATGCTTCATAGCTCATTTCCCCCAATTTACATACGAGCCCTAGTTTCGAATCCCACCAAATTGAAGGTCAATTCAATATCGAATGCATCTGTAATCATGGGGCTTTTGTTCCCCATGAAAAATCGAGTGTGTGGGTGTGTGTAATTACCTATTTGGTATTCGATTGAAGTTGATCCCAACGAAGAACAGGTCGCGGCACTCGTGATGATTGATTGATGCCTAAACGACGTTTATAATCAAATTAAACTTAAGGGAAGCTTCGAATGACGATTTGGAAGCAAAGCCCTATGTTAAGTTTGAATAAAATTGATTGAAGATGGGGTTTTTATAGAGTTGCAGGTTCGCGAAGGTGATGGTATTCGAAGGTGGTGTTTTTGGTTGTTTGTGATGAAATTGAAAGTTGTAATCGATTGGAGGTGTATATATGATTGTTTATGTCCAGTTAATTTAATTATTATCGTGGTTTTGTACGCTTTGTGGCCTGTAAAGCGGCCGACCACGCGGAGTGGTTCCAGATCGCACTATCCATTCGAATAAAGGGGTCATAGATTCGAATCTTTCACGTGGGATGGTCGGGAATGTTTTATTGTGTTGAAATCGATGTAATTGGGGTGTTTGAGGCTCTCGCCGGAGGTGTTTGGCCGGCGGTGGAGAGGCCGACGGGGTGAGGGGGTGGTTTGGGTTGTTTTTCCAGAAATTACAAAATCAATCCCTGTGGTTTATGTTTTTATCATTTTATATCAAAAGTTTTGTAAATAAGTTTTGTAAATGTCATTAAGGCCCCCTGTACTTATAATTTGGCTTTTAAGTCTTAAAATTCTATTATTATTATTAATTATATTATTATTATTATTATATTATTATTATTACTATTATTATTATTATTATTACTACTAATATTATTATTATTATATTATTATTATTATTATTATTTTATTATATTAAATTTTGATTAACATCAACGTATTGTTTACAAATAAATTTTATTTATTGGATATACGCGATGTTACATATAAATTGTAAAATCGTGGTTATTGATGCAAGGTAACAAATAGTACAGTACATAGGGTTTGATTATTAGTAATGGAGTTAATCTGTGTGTTTGGAATGTAATGTTTGTGTTTAAGGATTACAAAAATCATAGGGTTTGGACGTAAAACTGATATCTGAATAAGTTTAGGTATGTGCTGAGAATACATATGTGTAAATCAAGCATATGGTATTCAATGTCGTGTATATGTTTACAATGTGTACAATTGCTAGTAGTTTATTCAGTAGATGAACCATTGTGTATGGAATTTACGAACATGTAAACCTGTATAAGTTTTTATATTTGATTTGTACATACAGATGTGTAAAAAAAAGTGGTATTGTTGAAATAAGGTGAAACCTGAGAAATACGTTTTACTGTGTACAATGATTGTAGTTCATTCAAATCAATATACTTGTTATACGAACATAACAAACATGTAAATTTGTTATATGTTTGTATATATGTATGTAAATACATTTGTGTAAATTAACTAAAAGAACCATTTGTAGCCCTTGATTTTGAGAATCAAAGGTGGATGGGTTTAAGGGTAATATAGGGTTTGTACATACATGTAAATCTGAATAAGTTAGGTATGTGTTGAGTAATACATATGTGTAATTGAACATATTGTATTCAATGTCGTGTATATGTTTACAATGTGTACAAGTGCTGGTAGTTTATTCAGAAGATGAGACATTGTTATATTGTCTTTACGTACATGTAAACCTGTTTAAGTTTATGAATCTGTTTGTAAGTCTAGTTGTTTAAAATAAAGTGTATTGTAGAAATAAAGAGAAACCTGAGGAAAAATGTTTTAAACTGTGTATAATGATTGTGTTCATTCAGAATATTAGACTTGTTATATGAACATAACATAGATGTAAAATTGTTATATGTTTGTATATATGGTTGTAAATACTTTGTGTAAATTAATATGTAAAAAATGAGCATTATCCTTTTTTGTATGAAAGTGTAAAGTTGATCTTTGAAACATATACATTACATTAGAATATTTTGTGTAGACATTTTACTAATGCTAAACATTTGTTGCAGTTGAGAAAAATGAGGTTTCATTCATTGTCAAGTGTCACACCCTCGCTAATAGCGGAAACACGAGGATGCGACGGACGGGATCGTCATAACACTTGGTATAATTACAGAGACATAATACATGCAAGATCCTCGTGTCATGACGTCGCCCGACACAATGGTGACTTGTGTCGTGGTTAGTCAGTTCCACGACTATCATAGTCTTATTAATTCTAAATCCAAAATACACAGAGTTCACAAATGAAACAAACGATATACATTACTAATGCAAAACTATTGGAATCCTGAGGGTCTCTGCTAAGGCATCAGCTCTAGCTATCCTCTTTGATTATGTTCACCTGAAAAGATATGCTCAAAATGGTCAACATAATTGTTGGTGAGCTTCGCAGGTTTTATGTATTGATGATGATAACAGTAAGTTCAATAAGCGTTACCGCGACTACACTTATGTATAGGCGGTTTACCAGTTTTTAATAGCTACAGCCAAACCTAAACATCGGTTCCACATGGGATTGATGGCTGAAAGGAAACATTCCCAGTTTAAATAGTTTATTAAGACGTAGCAAGATCCACACAGCACATACGTATAGTGTATAACCAACCAGTCCTTAGGTCCCATTACCGGATTAATGGTTATGTAAAAAGGTTTTCCATAGCATAATAAGTTTAATATGACGTAGCAAGATCCACACAGCGCATACGTTTAGGTTACAACCAAACCAATCCTTAGGTCCCAATTACCGGGATTAATGGTTGTAGTGGATGCTCGGCAAAGAAGAACCACAAAGTAGACCCACAAAGAAGAACCACACCGCCGAAAGCATCCAGGATCAATAGCATTCACAAGTAATCATCACACCACATATAGCATCAAAGTTATAGCGCATTATAATATAAAGCCACCAAATAACATACAAGGTAGCAACATAGCATAGAATCAAGAGTCATAATAACATCGTTCAATAGCAATATAAGTTAACCACAAATGTTGAAGCAGACTTCCACTAGGGAAGGTGATTGAAAGTAAGTGAGCATTCTTTCCCCCAAGTTTAAAATGTTTAAAAGTTATATAAGCGTAAAAAGGGCCACGAAACTCACCTTGAATTGATGTAATGTATATGAACAAGAACTTCAAAGAATTAAGCAATGCACGATCAAACACGTTCAATACCTATTATTGATTGTAATTTAGTCTTTAATACGATGAATATATTTGTAAGGTTTGAGTTGATTTGGTTTGATTTGGTTTAACACGTGTCACACCCGCAATATGTTACAGTGTTTTTATAGATTTCTATTTGTATTAATAAATAATTATCAATAAGTATTAAACTTATTAAATAATTATTTATATTTTGATTCCATAAAAGGGTTTTCATATTTGTATTTAAATATTTTTAGAATAAATATAAAATAATATGGTCTAATTATATAATTTATAATTATCCAATAATATTTATAAATAAGAATATTTACACTTATAGTATTTTGATTAGTAATAAGGTATTAATTTATACCTTTGGTTCAAATATATTTTATAAGAAATAACCCACATTTCATAAATAATTTGTGGATTTATAAAATATATTAATTTGTATTTGAAATAATAAAGTGTCCATTTTTATAAAAATAATTATTTATAATATTTATAAATAATATTATATGATTTTTGTGATTATCTCATAATTAACTTGATTTAGAATTTATTTTATAAAAATAAGTATTTTAATATTTTTAAAAATATTTTATAAAAATCTATTAAAGTTTTTAAATAAAATAAATTTACAGAAAATTGTTTTGTAGGATTTAAAATGAGGGAAATTTATAAATTTATTTTTATAATTTTTAGAAATTTTTCCATATTTTTATAGTATTTAAAAAGCTTTAAAAAAAATAAAACAATTAAAACGAGGCTGCCCGGGTCGAACCCGGGTCCTCTCCCTGCATACACACACACCGAACCAGTGAACCAAGGCACAAGGCCGCGATAGGAATCCGTTTCCAATTCTTTTAAACATCTCAATCCCAGTTTCCCCAAATCACATAACCCTAGGAATGAAATCGATCAAATTGAACATGTAATCGTTGTTGTTAACGACAAAAATCATAGGGCTTTGATTACTTATGTTAAACCGAAGGTAGTGATGTAATCAATTACCTGATTTGATGTTGGATTGATGCTGGACACCCGATGAACAGGCCGCGACTTTCGTGGTGTTGTTTAGGTAATCAAACGGTGATATTAATCAAATTAATTTCACAGGTAGTTTCAAATGAGGCTAATGAACGGATTCCTTCTATCAATTTCAGTTTATAATGGTTCTAAGTAGGAGTTCGAGTGTGTAGCAGGCTCGCGAAGAAGGTGATGATCGAACAATGGGTTTTAGGTTGTTTCAGATGTAATTCAAGTTTGGGTTCGATTATGAACATTTATAGGGTTGTTTTGATAAGGTTAATTGCATTATTATAAACCTTTAGTGCTCGAATGGTGCGGATGTTCGGCCGAAAGTTCGGTCGAGTGGAAATTGCTTTAAACCGAACTCTATTATTCAAATCAAAGTGGGTTAGATGTTCGAATCACCCACGAAAATGTGTCGGTATCGATTGTTTGGATTAAAGCCGTGTTATTTTGGTGTTTTGGTCTCGCCGGAGACCTCGCCGGAGGAAGAAACCGACGGGGAACAGTGGTCGGGGGTTGGGTTTTAAAATTTACAGAATGGTCCCTGTAGTTTTGATGTATTATTATTTCATGGTTTAAGTTTATAAAAACAAGTTTTAGAAATTACAAAACTAACCCTGTACTTTATTAAATCAATTTAATAATTTTATAAATTATTATTAATAATAATAATTTCATTATTATTAATATTATCATTATTAACATTTTATTATTATTATTATATTTTTTTTTTATAATAATAATATTATTATTATTGTTATTATTTTTATTATTATTAACATAATTATTATTATTATGATTATTATTATAAATTTTGTAATTATTGGAATTAGTACGTATTAAACGTAATTGTTTTATAAAAAAAAATTACGGGATGTTACAGTCTCCCCTGCTTTAGGAAATTTCGTCCCGAAATTTTAATCATAAGAGGCTGAAACGAGAAGATGAGGATACTGAGATTTCATTTGGTCCTCACGTTCCCAAGTGAACTTTGGGCCACGTTTAGATTCTCTGCGGATTTTGACAATAGGTATCGGCTTTGTTTCATTTGTATAGAATATTCTACAAAATTCTTTACATAGTGTATGCCAATCTGAACTCATCCAGAGAATCGCGAGATCTTTTTTGAGATTTGGCAAGGAACGTTAGAACACGATGACGAGTTTCTATGATATTTTAGACTTATAATCATAACTTCCAGAATATAATTTTCGTGGTAAGTGATGTCTAGAAATCATAAAAGACCGCAATGATAGAAAGGTTATCCGTTGGAATTTAAGAATCCCAAACGTCACCATATGAAGCGACCTTAACGCATATTTTGTGAATATGTATTTCTCCTTTGACCAACCATCGTCTAAGAAAAATGCTATGCGAAGATCTTGGAATGAGTTCACAACGAAATGAATCAATCATTCAGAATGACGATTGATGTTTTAACGTCATACCACGGTGTACGAATATTTAAACAGATGCAGGTTAATTTCTCGACGTTGTGAGATAATGGGTTTGTTATTACGTGAAGATTACTCTGAACCTTTCCTTGGTGGGTAAATTTGATAGCATTGCTGATCAAGTGGGTGAGAATTCGTCTAATCCGTAAAGCATCACCATTAACCTCCACTGGGACATCACCTCTTCTTGGCTTAAATTTTGTGGTCTCCAACCTTATAACTCCTGACTCAACTTTGGAAAAGTCGAGGATGTCACTAATAAATTGAAGGACTAGTTCGCCAGAAGACAACATGACACTCGAAAGTTGTTTCTGATTTTTAACAAGTTTTTGTTGTTGATAGCGATTCTGCTATGCTAACGACCCCTGATAATGGAGATCTTATCTCGTGTGACATGGTTGCTAGCATTTGTTTTGCTCTCATCGTTTCCTCTGTAATGAACAGTTTTATTAAGTTCTGTCTCTTTGGCCTTCTGCAAAGCTATTTCTTCCCCTAGTTCTGCCATCTTTTCTCTCTTTTTCACCTGATCAGTGATTTCCATGCCCACATAATTAACACAAATTTTCTCCCCCATCTTTGCTGAACACGGGTTCAACATATATTAAGAATGTTTTGGCTCCAAATAACTTAGTCTCAAAGTAATTCTTCTCTTTGCTGGTAACTCTCTCTTCAGAACTTCTCTTTTAAAGTTTCGTTGTTCAATTCAAGATAGAATTTTAATGATCTTCAAGGTTAAGGATTCAAAAGCGGTTCAAGGAGTGACACGAATAATAGGAAAGGTATTTGTAAACATGTTTGCAAGGTAACAAATTTCCAAATGCAGATTTGCATACGTGCTTTGTCAACCCATAAGTACAGTCGAGAACATTCGTATGTCTAGAAGAACCTAATCACAAGTTGATAATGTCTTTATTTAGTAGAAAGATTGCTTACCATCACTCAATTATGCGTTGATGATATCTCAAAATGAAAGTTTATAAGTAAGGAATAAATGGTTTCATTTGGCTAGATCGAATCAAATCATAAGGATAAAGAGAAAGAATTTGATTTAAGAATTTAAATGTTCCAAGCTCGGAATCGAAATTAATAGAGCGATCGGGTCTTGGCGAGCATCATTTGCCCCGACGACGAACGCACGTCCTCAGGCATATTTCCTTGATTCCCCTGGCCCAGATTACCAGCTATGGTCATCACTTGCTGCTGTTTATTCCTTGTTGACCTGGTGCCCTATTCAGTCTGGGGCACATGTTTCGGTAGTGATCAGGACTTCCGCACTCGTAACAAGCCCTGGCCATTCCCGGCGGGGTTAACCGCGTTGACGGGTACTACAGA
>JABSNV010000410.1:0-76649 GCA_024085815.1 Flaveria linearis
TTTTAATTTTAAACAAATAACGGCGACAGAATCGCCGCTAATAATGTTATTAGCGGCGACGTCGTAGCGACAACTTATTAGCGGCGATATGTTAGTCATTATCGACAATTAATAGCGGGGACTTAATAGTGATGACATGTCGCCGCTAAAAGCATTGACGTTTGGGCACTTATCTTTTGTCGCCATTATTGTCGAAAATTTTGTAATGTGTACATAATGAAACCTGCAACCAACATTCCATTTTTAATATTTATAATGAGTTTTGAGACATTGTTGATTACAACGGTACACGCAACTTGTGTGTCTAAATTTTCAGGTTCGCTATAGCTAGTGAGTTTTGATTTCTTCTACTAAAAAGTGCATCTAATCCTTTAAAACAATGAGTCTAACTTACTTATGTTAATGTGTTTAAATGGACACAAATACCATATATTCGCGTCTGAAATCCTTTCTACCTTTGAAAACATACCATTATTTTATATAAACTTTATGTTAATTAAAGGATATCCAAATTATATCATGTTTGGCAAAGAATAAAAGGAACTATATCCTATTGATGGAATTGCAGCACCAGAAAAGTTGTTGGGATATGAATAACAACAATCGGTTAAAATGGATATGTAAAATCTTGATATCAAATGCTTACTTATAAAGCGATTTGATGAGTGAAAAGAAAGAAAGAGAGGGAGTTTTGGTTTTAATTTTGATTTTGGTTTTGAAATTGGGTTTAGGGTTTGCATGGACCACCCTTAAAAAAACAGGAAGGAGCTTATCTTGGTTGTGACATTCTTCTGCATCCACACATCAAGTTCTTGTTTTTTTGGCAGCACCATTTAACATATCTTATTCGCATCTGTTCAAGCCAGAAGGGACTGAGTGTGATATACAGATCATGCCCTACACTGTCATTTCAGAAATCTTCTGTCGATCTATTTCAGATTCACTAATTACCAAGAAATAATGCATCTCTGTTGTTTTTCTTTACATAGATTAAATTTAGGGTTAGATATTAATAAAATAAAACTAACTATATACTACTCTTATTATTGACCGATAATAATTGATATAAGAGAATTTAGTTAACAAATGAAACTTTTAACTTCTACTTTTGTTAACAAATTAAAACCTATCATAATCGCATAGTATCATTTACACTTGTTTTCCTTTTAACTTAGCTCACAAAGATTATGACTAAAATGGGAAACATACCTTATTAGAAACTAAATCAAGTGGAAATTTATGCAATACTTATGCAGTGAGATTGTCTTTGACAACCAAAAACTTACGAGCAGTATTGGTCAAATTATTAGCATGAATAATTATCTATTAATGTATAATAGTTTGATTGAATTATTAAAATTTAATTTGTTTTAATATAATTGCCAAAAAATTTTATTTGGATATAACTTTTCTTGAATTAGGTAGATAGTACTAAATAGGAAAGAAACCTGTTATCTTTTATATCAAAATCATACATAAAGATTACTAATGAACAAACCGAAGTAGCTAGACATATGATAACATATTGAAACAATCCAAAAGGAAAGTTGCTACTATATTTTGTTTCTTTGGGTGTTATTTAGCTAACTTTTTGCATCTTTATGCAAGTTCATGTCTGCAATATATAATTGCCTTTGTGCATGACAGTGTTGGACTGGTGTTTTCTTTTCTTCCAGGTTTGTTATTCATATGGGCAACCCCACAGTTTATGACAGATGAAGATGACACAAAATACTTATATATAATATCACTTGCATATTATTAGGAGTTGTGCACAAAAACTAAGATTGTTTATATATATTTGTTAATCATTATTCTGGGCTTTGCATGCATGCTCATTGCATATATTTGCAGGTTGCAAGAATATGAGTGCAAGACAATGCCAAAATCTTCTTTCAGAATTGTTGCTATCAAATGATGATGACCTTCTCAATATATTAGTGTGTATATTTATTTTCTTATAGTTTTTTAATTAACTTTTTAAATTTCAATGCAGATGACGTACTGTATAACAGCTTTTTTTTTCCTCTTAATGAGTAAATATTGTATTATTAATTATTCAAAACAACCTCCCTGAAATCCTGCAGTTTTCATTTATAGCAGAATGCCGTTCAAGCAAGCAGACGAATCCTCCCTCTTTAATCTTTACCTATAACTTTTACTTATATAATAAACTAGCTTTAGTAAACCCGTATATTATACGGTTTGAATAAATAAAATATTAATATAATAATATTTCTTAAGTATAAAATGATATTCTAATATATAATAAAAGTAATATCAACTTTTAAAATTTTGTTTTTAAACTTTTTTATAAAAATAAATATTTTATTCTAAAACAAATCATATAAGAATGTTATTTTTAAAATTTTTCCCATCATAACTCTCAAATTTGGTTATTTTTTGTTTTTAAAAAAGTGTTTTTTTAAAAATACCAATTTTAAAAATTTTGTATTTAAAAAAAAGTATGCTTTAGAAAATTTTGTTTTTATAAAAAAATTATTTATTTAAAAATAACATTAATAAATAGATTTATTTCTTAATTTATTAAATCTAAAAAGTTGTTAAAGAATATTATTAGTAATTAAGATAATTATTTAATATGAGAGAGAGGCGGGAAAATTTGATACGAATGATTGTGGTGCTGCCACGTTTAATCTTAAGATACCTTTTTTTAAAGTAGATAAGTTATACGTTTAATAGTTACCAATTTTAAGTAGAAAATTAAGAAAATCTTATAAGAATTGAACTTGTTGATAGAACATGAAACATGACTAGTCATATGTAGCAAGAAAGAAAAATAAATATATACCGTTAAAAACTAACTTATTTATTATATTTAAAGCAATGTATACAAGTATTTATACAGATTGTATCCTGATTTTGTACAAGAAATTGATTAAATACGTGTACTTGTATGATATTAATATTTCACTGCCACACAACTTTAATTTCACTTGTAGCAGTAGAAGAGCTATCAAACCCAATGCATGTTGTACCACTTGCTTTACCACTTGTACTTTAATAAGGCATTCGAAAGTTGCAAAACCTTTTACAAATGTCTTCTTTTACTTTCTTTCAGATTCTATATATGTCATATGCCATAACCCATGCCTTTTCTCTAGGAACATCTTTTTCATTATAATAATGCATTCACAACTTGTACAGTACAACCTCAGTATTAAATTATGTTTACCATTAATTTTGTATATATATATATATATGTGTTTCGTTAGTAACATATATTGAATCATTATCGTAAATATGAATATTATTTATCTTATTATCTTAGAATTTGTCTTTTATAATACGTATATTTATGGGACCAACATAGAACTTTCAAATTCAAGATTGACCCCAAATTTTGATTTGTATACACCTAATAATATAATTCAAGGAAAATGGATCTTTTTATACATAAGCATACATTATATAACCAAGTACAAAGTTTAATGAGAATATTTGAAAAAAAATGTTTAATTGTAGTTGGTTAGAGTAAGATGATACACACTAAATCACATACACGAACACAAGAATGATAAAAGTTAGACAAAGATGTCATTATACTTACCAAAATTAGTGATATACATATTTTTCCAAATATAGGAAAATCAAACTTTTAAAGAAGAAGATTCATAATCTGAAACTGATGCTTTCTGGGGACTGTTATGATCTTCATCATCTCCATGTTTATCATCATCGTCATCTTCATCATCATCGTCATCATCTTCTAATGAGCATGATGACAGAAAATGGCTAGTAGTTGAACAAATTTCAGAAGAAGATGCAAACGATGATGTGAATGATAAACCAGATTCCGGTGAGTCGCTACTAGTCATCATCATCAGCTTATTATTACTATTACTGCTACTATTATTATTACTATTACCGCGATTGCTGCTGCTAGCACCGGATTCCTTTATTAATAAAGATTGTTCCTGACCGTTGCTTGATGAAGATGAAGAACAAGAACATGGTTTTGATGAAGAACCAAGGTTGACCAACAACAAATCAACAAAAGCTCTAATAATGTACCCATGGTTGATTTTATCATTCACTGCAAGATACAAACTCAAAAGCTCTTGAAGATTGTCCCACTCTTTCAACCCTTCATCAGCTTCCACCATCTCTTGCATTGACCTCTTGAAGTCTACAAAAGGGTCAGTTGACTCCATCTCCACCATTGACACACTTTCTTTGAATGTCAAAACACTTTCTTTATCTTTATCTTTATCTTTCGGTCTTGCTTCTTCAAGTATGGAGCTTGTTTTTCCGGGATTGAAAAAGAATCTGTCGCTACTTAACCCGCGAATCACGGCCTCCACCGATGACTCGTCATCTCCGGCGGCAATCATGTCGTCTATCTCGGCGGCGGCGGCGGTGGCGGCACGGAAGGAGAGGGTTTTACTAGGGCTTCCACAAGTAGGAAGAAATGGGAGGCTTCTTCCCATGGTTAAATTTTTGAATGTTAGATGGTGATTTTGAATGTGTATGAAAGTTGGAAGGTGTTATTAATGTTGTAGATCGATGTTAAATAGATAGTCAGATTGGTATTAATTGAGGAGGGAGAGTTTTAAAATGAAAGGCAGTGTTGTTGAGACCGGATCGGACCGGCCGGTCCGACCGGTCGGACCGCGAGTCGGGGCCTGGTCCGGTCCGTCCGGTCAGGGGTGGATCGTTTTTGTAGCTTTGAACCGGCCGGTCCGAACCGAACCGGCGGTTGGACCGGCGAACCGGCCCGGTTCCGACCGGTTTTCAATTTTTTTTTGATTTTAGTAGGTAAAAACGGGTGTTAACCATAAATTAATACTTCGGATATACAAATATAGTTAAGTTTTATATATAACTATAAAATATATGTATAAATCATATATAAATTACTTATATTTAATTACATATATAATATAATTAAAATATAGTTAAATCCGGTCCATCCGGTCCGACTGATCCGACCGCCAAACCAGTAAGGCGTCCGGTTCGACGTCCGATCCGGTTCTGAAATCATTGATGAAAGGAGTGGTAACTGGTGAGGGAAGTTAGGATCACCAACAGTAGTAGGTTGTTGGTGGGGTCTTATTTATGTATTAATTACGGTCCTCTTTTTGTTATTTTTTGTAGTTGTTGCAAGTCTATGCCTTTATGTTTGGGATTTGTAGTTTATGTCCCTCTTGTGTTCATGTTTTGTTTGAAAATGATTCATTATGTGATGTTGGTTATGGAAGTTAAAAGACAGAAAAATAATGATTTTATTACACGGATTGTCATGTGATGTGTCTAATTTCACATACGTTTGTCTTTTAACTCTTTGAAAATCACAAACTTTGTCTATAAGTTTGCTTAAATGTAATATAGTTGGCTTCTGAGTTGGATGAATGTTAACTTTGACTGTTAAGTAATAGTGAATTACTAAACTATCATTTAAAAATAAAAAAATTAAAAAAAGATAAAATAGGGCCACCACCACATTAAAAATATAAGAAATAAAAAAATATATATAGTTCCATCCACCACCACACTTCTACTTCTTACTAATGTCTCAGCCTACCATCACCGTAAACCTGCCACCGTAACTCTCCTGAAAACAAGCCACCATGGTCGGCCCTCCCTCGCTTTGAAAACAAGCTACCAATGTAATAGTTTGTGATGATGAAAGTGCTATATATTCGTAACGTTAAGCATACTTAATTACTTGACATGTGAAGATGGTTGTACATTTCATTAGGAACACGTTAGTTTGGGATAAGTATGTGTTGCACATATACTTATCTAAGACGGTGCTTAACGAGAGATTAGAACAGTGAAGATGGTGTATGCTGTTTGCGGATGATATTGTCTTAATATCAGAATCTAAGACGGTGCTTAACGAGAGATTAGAACAGTGGAGAGCAGCACTAGAACGCAGGGGCTTAAGGATAAGTCGCTCTAAGACAGAATACATGCATTGTAACTTTAGCGGTGAGGCCGAAAAGGACACCCAAATCAGTATCCAGGGCATGGCGGTCCCCCGGACGTCTAGGTTCAAATACCTTGGCTCGTACGTACAGGAAGATGGAGAGATACACAGCGATGTAGCACACCGTGTACAATCAGGATGGTGCAAGTGGAGAGCAGCATCAGGGATTTTGTGTGATAAGAGGTTCCCAGCAAAACTAAAGGGAAAACTATACAGAGTGGCAGTACGTCCAGCTATGTTATACGGCACAGACTGTTGGGTCATAAAGAAATCGCACGAGAGACAAATAGAGGTCGCAGAAATGCGAATGCTGAGGTGGATGTGTGGACACACAAGATTGGATCGGATAAGAAACGACGTCTTTCGCCAGAGGCTAGAGGTGGCTTGTATCACAGAAAAAGTAAGAGAGTGAAGATTAAGATGGTTTGGGCACGTGAAGAGGAGAACGATGGCAGCACCTGTCCGAGCAGTAGAGAACATCAACTTAGAGGGTAGGAGGAGTAGAGGTAGACCTAGGTTGACTTGGGACGAGGTTATTAAGAGGGATATGATAGACTTGCATCTTTCTGAGAACATGATCGAGGATAGAAGTGAGTGGAGGCGTGTAATTAAAATTAAGGACTTTTAGTGGGTTTTGTGGGTGGGAAGGTATACGGTGACATATGGCCGGACCCCACACGTTAGGTGTAGTTTTCCTCATCTACCCTTTTTGGGTGTTACATGCCGTTTTTTTATGAGCGCATCATCTAATTCTTCATGTGATATCTATCTTTGTGTTGTATGCTTTGTATTATGATTGTTATTGTTATTGCCTTTGTTAACGAGTCGGGGGTCTCTTCGGAAGCGGTCTCTCTATCTTTCAAGATAGAGGAAAGACTTGCCACCATATACCCCTCCCAGACCCTGCTCTTCAGCGGATACACTGGGTATGTTTGTTTGTTTGTTATATGTGTTGCACATATCTATTTACAAATTTTTTTTAAAGATTAAGCTTTGTAACTTTCTTTTTGTTAACACTATATCGTTTATAGTTTATTTGTTTGTGTATAGTCTACAAGTGTAATTATGTATAGTATAAGGGAAAAGGTTAAAATATCATTTTATGAACTCTCAAAGTACAAGAAGGCATAACAATTAAAGAAGGCTAGTCGTATGAGACCCCTATCGGATTGCAACTCGTCCTTTTAGAGGAGCCATGAAAATTACTTTGAGTCCTATGAAGATCATGTCCACAACACCTAATTAGTGTAAGCACATGACATGACGGGGTATCCCGAGACACGTCGATCGACCTTCAAGTATTGTCGTTTCATATCTTTTAGGTCAATCATTCTAGTATTGAAGTTAAATATATCATATTTTCAATGCTATGTTGAAGCATCATTATGCCATCAATTTTCTTATACCGATGTAAATAACTTGTGATGATGTGAGTGGTGCATATTTATAGCGCTAAATACTACCTAACATGTGAAAATAGCTTTATTTTGTTAGGGTGCATGTTTTTTTTACAAGTTCATATGTTGTAACATATTAGTTTTATATATATTTTTTCATGATTTACCCTCCTACTACATAGATTAATTATATATTTGTTTATTGTCTTCAAATACAAATATGTAAGTTATGACCATTTCATGAATCCACAAAAGAATAAGGAGGCCTTTATGATGGTTGAAGAAGACGACTCAATGAGGCCCAATGATTGCAACTCATCCTTTCAAGAAGAGACAAGAGAAGGTACTATGAGTCCCATAGAGATTGAGGGCACAACACATGTTTAGTGTATGTGACATGTAAGTGGACGAGGTATCCCGAGACACGTGAATCAACATCGAGGTATCGTGACATTAAAAATAACACATACATTAAAAATAACACATATTATCTCTCATTTTGATACTGAAGTTGAATATTGGTGTATCATCAATGTTGTGGTTGAGCATCATGTTTTAGTAATCTCAATCTTGAATCACACCATTAATTAATATGGTCATACCAATGTAATAATTTGTGATGATGTGAGAACCACGTATCAATAGCGCTAAACATCACTTAACATGTGCAAATATACATTTCTTTAGATGTTTCTTTTGGACAAGTTCATATATTGGCACGTTTCTGTTTACACATTCTTTTATTAAGGATTTAATTAATTACCTCATAGTAGTTCTTAACTTTGTCTATTGTTTAAGAATAAATATAACCTGTCAGCCTTTTTGATAGGTTTAAATAAACAGGTTAGAGGTCGTGTCCGGGTTACATGATCAAACGTGTCCTCCCCATAGTTGAGGTTTTTTAGCACGAATAATTAAACGAGTCTTCATTTTTGTTAACAGTGAATCTTTTCATAAATAATTGTCAAGTGAGAAGGCAAGTATTGTAAATATTCAAGGGGTTGACTAGCAAACATTGGGAGTATGCTTCAATGTTGTCGTCTTCAATCAGTTTATTGTGATTTTTCTTGTGTTTCTTGGAAGCCCATTGAAGTCTAGCCCATTAAAGCTTGTTAACACCTCTGGTTTATTCAATCCACCAGCCTATGGCCCTACACAAATAATTATTCAAACACAAACAAAACAATGTCATCAATCAAGACAACAAAGTTAGATATATTGTTTGTCACCTAAACTTCACTTTAAAAACATAACTCATCTAAATAAAATTTCTTCAAAAAGTTTGATCCTAATCGAAATATTATAACTTAATATACTTATTTGAAAACCTTAGCATAAAGAGAGTGCGACAGGATAGTTAAATACACCAACAAATCAATACACACATTCTTTCTGTTGTCTATCATGAGATGCACTAGTCATTCCCAAGGAACCGTTTAAATTCACCCGTCTCCACAGCCTATCCTACATTTAGTAAAAATAATTTAAAATGACTCTATTTGTATGTGGTGTTTGTCAAATATAATGGGAGGGAGAAGACAGATGGTTTTACAGTTACATAACTGGCTTATGTATCATATTTAAAGAAATATGTAAATGTGTTTTTCGTGTTCTCTACAATTCTCTAGTTAAAGCTGATTTATATATATTTAACAATGAATTAATCAATAAGTACCTTCATCCCAAAATTCTACAATTTTAACAGCTCCATTGTAGTAACATCTTTGGTCACAACCCTTAGTTTTTGCAACTTCTCGATCAATGGTTTTAAATGGCATCATTGAATACTTGACTACCTTTTCACAATCAAATATGACAATTTCAGGATCAATAACTCCTCCGTGGACCTAACTAACTGAACGTTCAGTGAACAGTCCGTGAACCGTTCGGCGGAAAATTCGTTTATGTTCGTTCGTTTAGTAAATAAACGAACACGAACAAGAAAATTTGAGTTCGTTTAGTTAAACGAACGAACATAAACACAAGTCACGTTCGTTCATCTATGTTCGTGAACGTTCGATAAGATATTCGTTTATGTTCGTTAATGTCTGTTCGGGAACGTTCGATAATGTGTTTGTTTATGTTCGTTAATGTGTTCGCTTATGTTCGTTAATGTGTTCGTTTATATTCTTAATTTTTTGTCAGTTATTTTTATAACTATTATATCAAGTATGTTTTGATATTTATGTTAAGTACTTATTTAATTTTTATTGATTCTGTGTAATGTTTGTAATAAAAATGTAAATTTTATTCTAAAATAAGAATCTATAATCATTTGTATTCGTTTGTGTTTATCAGCTTCTTTGTGTTTATCAGCTTCTTTGTGTTTATTATGTTCATGAATAGTTGTTTGTGTTTGTTTGCTTTTGTTTGTGTTCACTTGCGTTCGGTATGTGTTCGTGAACCGTTCATGAACATGTTCATTTTCTCAACGAACGAACACGATCAAAGAATCTCGTCTGGTAAGTATTCGTGAGCAATTTATGAACAAGTTTATTTCTTAACGAACGGTTCGTTTGCCGCCCTCCCTGTAGTTTCACATAATAAGCATAGCCAACCAAAGGGCCTAGGGTATTCAGGTATATAAAATGGCATCTGTTTTCAAAAGATTAAGATTTTAAATCTTATGATGAACAATAATAGATTAGATTGTTGTTAGAAAAATAATAAACACATAACCATAACTACTGAAATGATATGAGACTTTAAATCATTTAAAACATCCAATCGTGTAGTGAACAAACCACGAACACGTGGCGTGCTACATGAACTTGAAAAACTAAACATAAAACTGGTTTAAGAACAATGTAAATCAAATGCAGCCAAAACAGCATATAAACCAATAATACATCATGTCCTTTACAACATTTTTAGTGATCGAAAAGCTATTCAAAATCTATACAACAAAAAACATATAAGCTAATATGTATCAAATCATTTTTGTTTGAAATTATAAGCATTTTACTTTGAAAATGACTTTATACAATTATACTTGATTAACCTTATACCACTGCTCTTAGTGCAAGAAATGCCCAAATACATATACAAGAAATGGATTTTTTGTGGCGACTTTTATCGTCGCAAAAAACTCAATTTTCGTCGCAATATATTATTTGCGACGAAATTTTCGTCGTAAAACAGTCGCCGTAAAAAGTGGTCGCAAAATGTTATTTGCGACGATTTCTTTTGTGGGCTCCACTTATTTTAAAAAAGTGAAATTCTGAGAGAAATCTTTTGCGACGATATTTTTTGCGACGAAACATTATTTTGTGCGGCGATATATCGCCGCAAATATTTTGACCAAATCTTTTTTGCGGCGACTTTTTTCCATATAATTTACTCTTTTTTGCGGCGAAATATCGCCGCAAAAAGAAACTTTTTTTTTAATAATTTTGCTGCATTTGCAGCAATCCACCCAGATTTTTCTGGATGCTAAACCAAACCTGCTGTTCCAAATCAGTACACACTATCAAAACCATCAAACCAATCGCAAAACATAGCATATAAACCAAAAATTGTCCAAATTTAATAAGTTAAAAATCATACAAACAAATGTTTTAAAATAGTCATAACAAGCGTCAAACTGAACATCCTATGACGACCCACCATCATCATCTTCTTCCTCTTCATTATTTTGTTGAGAATGGCCACTTCTCTTCAAGGCGCTCTGGACTTGGCTTTGGATTTGACTTTGCATTTGTGCCATCATATTAGCCATCATCTGGGACTGCCATTGTTCTTGCTTACTGGCCAGTCTCGCTGCTATTATCTCCTCAACCTCAGATTGTGAGAACATCCGCTGATCTGTTCTATGAGGTGGAGGTGAGGGTTGTGAAGGCACGCTCGGTATTGGACCGATGCCACGTTCCCACCCGGGCCGCTCCCCCAACACCTGGCGCATGATCTGTTTCTCTGATATTTCTGGATGTTGTTGTTGAAGCGCGACCATTTGCTCATTTATAGTTTACAAAAAAATAAACAATGTTATATATATGGTGATGTTATATATTACTTTATTTTTATAAATTGTAAGACATGTACATTACTTACATAGTATGCAGCGGGTTCAGGTTGATAGAAATTACCGCTTGAATCGGTATAGAAGCGACGATATGCTAATATGGCACTCCCAGATTTATCAGAACCTTCTTCCCGCTGTAACCACATTATATAGTTATATAATAATATAAAAGTAACTTACAAACACATAAAACAAGTTATAAACACATTAGATTAAAACAACTTACAAACATATAACGACATTGGGCTAAAGATGTCCGGCCGCCATGTCCCTTGATCGTCTGCTTCCCTTTGTTGGACTTGTTGGTTGCAGACCGAGCCTTGACTTCAGGAGAAGTGTAGTAATCCACATAGCCTTTCCATTCAGAATCTTGCATATCAGGTGGCACAACATCAGAAATATCAACCCTGTCCTCCCCGCCTATTTTGCTAAAATGCTTTTGCTTGAACCGGTATTTGTGATCTTTATACCGGTTTGCAGCATATATCTCAATGCCTGCCCTCAGGCCTTCGTGGGTAGTCATATCAAAATACATCTGCAAATTATAAAAACAAATAGCTTAGTGTATATATATTTAATCACTGAATTTAATTATCAAAAACTTAACCTGTAAGTCAGGCCAGATAGTCGCCTTCAACTCTGCAGGTATCTTTTTCCAGCTCTTGTAGTTTTGAGGAAATTTGTCAACGATGTGCCAACCAGTGAAGCAAAGGTCGCCTGATTGACACCCACAGGTTTGTAGGTGTCATGCGTACCTTGCTCAAATTCAATTGTGAGCAAATTTCCTTGTGGATTTCTCTTTCGCATACCTTGAAGTGTGGTCTTTCCACGCTTGCCTTGTCCTGCAAATTGATAATAGTATAAAAATTCTAGTAAATTATATATTTCATTTTAAAATATAATAGTATAAAAAATTCGTCATACCTCGTCCGCTGCCGCTGCCGGAGTCATCACTGACCTCGCACTGTCGTGGCGGCTGCCACGATCGATCATCATCGGGAGGACCACCACCAGGTGGACCACGGCCATAGGTATCCCCACCGTGACCTCGGGCCACGTCTGCCATCTGTAAAAAAAGATTATATAAGTATACAATATATCGCAATTAAATCATTAGCTAAACACACAATTGAAAAAAACAATTCAATAAACATAATAGATCAACATAATAAATGATTCGGTTAAAATTAAAAATTACAATCAATCGGATTCATCGTGTGATAAGAATCTTCTCCACAATCATTATTAAATTCGTCTAATTCATCATTTGAATTATCAGAAACGTCAACACTTTGTCTGCATCGTTGTCTTCACCCTCATCCGTATCTTCATATGTCTCGTCCTCTATATTGACATGCTCAAGGGAAATATTGACTTCTGTAGCTTCATCTCTACTCATACCATCATAAGTTAAATTATCTAAGTCAGCAGACAACAAAAGCTCAGATGAAGTGTTGCCATGAATTAAATCTGCTTCGTTATTTTCCATTATAATATCTCGGTCTCAAATCTTCCGATGATTCACCTCTTGGACGACCTTCCAATGTCTGATTGATTGAACTCTTTGACTGGCTATAGACGGTTTCGTCAAGATAAAAAACTTGCTCTGCTTGTGTTGCAAGAATGTATTGGTCATTTATAAACCATTCAGTTTGGGTAGAAATACTGGTTATGTTATTCTTAATGACACAAAGTTTGTTGTTATTAGTTTTAAACCATTTACATCGAAACAACACAACCTTACAACGGTCTAGATAGCCTAGCTCCAGAATCTCTTCCAACAAACCGTAATACTTTGTTCCATCTTGTATTCTTCGATCTCGGAGCTGTTGTTAAGGACAAACCAATTTAGATTTGCCCAAAGCACACCATCCATTTTTTTATCAACCCCCTTGCTGATAGGTGTGCATAGCGATTGGAAGACATAAAACTCACGTGTGGGAACTGGGGCGTCTTCGTTTCTGTCCGGCCGATTAAATCTCGTCGGTACACCGTCAAGATACCTTGAACAGAAAGTTAAGGCTTCATCTGCGACATACCCCTCCGCAATAGAACCTTCGGGCCTAGCCTTATTTCTAACATAATTTTTCAGCTTTTTCATGTATCTTTCAAATGAATACATCCACCTCATATAAACTGGCCCACCTTGAATGGCCTCCTTAGGTAAATGCATAACCAAATGAATCATTATGTCAAAAAATGACGGAGGAAATATTTGCTCGAAAGAACACAAAATTTTAATCAACTTATCCTCAGCATCTTGCATGTCAGATGATATCAAGTTCCGAGCACAAAGTTGCTTAAAGAATAAGCTCATCTCAATTATTGGTGTTGAAATGTTTTTATCCAAGTACGCTTGAGCACCAATCGAAGCAACCGTTGCATCATTATATGATCATCATGTGATTTCATCCCCGTTATTTGGGTATCATTATCGGTTACCTTATGTTTAAAGTTAGAGCCAAAGCTATCAGGTAGTTTTACTTCCTTAATGAATTGACAAAAAGACTCCTTTCGGCGTTTGAGAAAGAGAACTTGGGATGAGGCTTTGAGAGCTTACCGCGACCGTTATCTACAAGCCACAAGTCACGTCGAATGTTCCATTATTCTAACACCATTCTTGCCTTATTAGTGTCTTTGGATTTTTCCTTGTTCATCATCAACGTATTCAACAAACTCTCGCACATATTCTTTTCGATATGCATGACATACAAATTATGTTTTAGTTGAATTGAAGACCAATATTCAAGCTCGAAGAAAATAGAATGCTTGGTCCAATTCAATTCAACATCGGAATCACGTTTTCTCTTCTTACCACCAAACTGAACATGTTTCCCAGAAATACGGGGCGACAATTTATTAAGTTGTTCCAAAATCTGATCATTAGTTTTCCTGTTAGGAGGACGTCTAGTCTCGTTCTTACCATTGAATGACTTGTCCTTCCTCCATTTATGATTTGTTGGTAACCATCTTCTATGCCCAACATAAGCAGTTTTTCCCAATACATGAACAGATGGAGTGTCTTCCTTACATGTTGGGCATGCAAAGTAACCTTGCCCACTCCAACCAGACAAGCTACTACGAGCAGGGAAATCATTGATAGTCCATAAAAGCATTGCACGCAATGTGAAGAAAGTGTTTGTAACCGCATCTTTTGTCACGACTCCATCCGACCAAAGACTTTTCAATTCATCAACCAATGGTCTTAAAAAAACATCAATGTCCTTCCCAGGTGATTTAAGGCCAGGGATTAATAACATCAGCATGAATGAAGACTCTTTCATACATAACAATGGCGGCGTATTGTATGTTGTCAATATTACCGGCCACATGCTATACGATGTACTCATGTTCCCAAATGGATTGAAGCCATCAGCAGCCAACCCTAATCTAACATTTCTAGGTTCTTTGGCAAAATCAGGATACATTGAATCGAATTCTTTCCATGATGTACCATCCACCGGGTGATGTAAATTACCATCTTCCGTGCAACGTCCAGAAGCATGCCATGTCATATGCTTTGCAGTGTGTCTTAAGCTATAAATGCGCTTTAATCTAAGAATTAATGGAAAGTAACGTATAACCTTGTTGGCAACTTTCTTCCCCTTAGTGTTTGCGTCCTTCCATCTACTTTCATAACATATTGGACATTTTTCCAAATCTTTGTTATCCTTCCCCCAAAATAAACAACAGTCGTTCTTACAAACGTGGATCGATTCATATCCTAACCCAACTTTCTTCATTATCTTCTTGGCTTCATAGTTTGACGGTGGGATTTTAGCAAGCGGAAATACAGTTTTCAGAAATTCTAACAATTGGTCAAACGATGTATTGGTCCATTTATTGATGGCCTTCATGTGACTCAGTTTTGCCAAGAAATCCAATGAAGACATCCCGTCACAACCAGGGTATAGTTCGGTGTCGGCAAGTTTCAGCAATTCAGCAAGTTCATCATTTGTATCACTCGGTGTATCTGTTGTGTTCATTGGCTCGTCGTCGTCGTATGTGTTGTCCTCTTGTGGGACATTCTCCTGACGAACAACGTTAATAAAATCATGTATCGGTTCTGTCGTTTGAGGTATGACTGGAACTACCAGTGACGGAACATATGATTCACCATGATGCGTCCACGTTTTGTAAAATCGGCAAAAACCATTATTATGTATATGGCGCTCTATTGTTGGAAGAGGAAACCAATAACTGTTATTGCAATTATTACACGGACACCGAGCTTTATTTTGGCCATTCGTATAATTCTTACACCTTTCCATGAATGCTTTAAGACCAATCAGATATTCTTTAGAAAATTTATTTTCTAAAGTAGTCAAAGTCTTATCAATCGTCATAACTGTGTCTACAAACAAATATTAATTATCTTAACACATCCATACATAAATACACATATACATCCATTTTAATCACAATTTAACATACATACACACATACACATATACATCCATACATAAATACACATATACATCCATTTTAATCACAATTTAATATACATATACACATACACATATACAACCATACATAAATACACATATACATCCATACACATATACATATATATCTATTTAATCACAATTTAACATCCATTTTAATCTCAATTTAACATAGATACACACATACACATATATATTCATACATAAATACACATATACATACACATATATATCCATACAAACATATACATACATTCTAATATATACACATACACATTCATACACAAATTACACATATACATTCATACAAAAATATACATATACATCCATTTTAATCTCATTGAACATATATACACATATACATCCATACACAAATACACATATACATCCATAATATACATCCATACACACATCTATATCCATACACATCTATACACGTACAAATACACATATATATCCATACACATACACATACACATATACATCCAACATAACTCTAATTTCAGATCCAACATACACATATACAAGAATTTTTTTTTAAAAAAATTAGTTATTACCTTTACAATGTAGTGGACTAGCGGTGGTGGTGACGACAAATGGCGGGGGTGGTGACGCGACGGTGGAGCAGGTGGCGGTGGGGGTCACGGCGCGCGGTGGTGGTGCGGTGGCGGTGGGGTGGCGGTTGGGTGTGCGCTCGCGCGGTGGCTGATGGCCGTGGTGGTGACGGTGCGCGGTGGTGGTGCGGTGCCGGGGACGGTGCGCGGTGGTGGTGCGGTGCCGGTGGACGGTGCGCGGTGGCGGTGCGGTGGCGGTTGGGTGTCGGTGGTGGGGGCGATACAAAGAAGATTTGGGCTTTGGTGTGAAAATGGGGAACAGATCTGGAATCCCCGTTTTCATAAACCGAATAACCTTTTTGCGGCGATATATCGTCGCAAAATGTTTTTTGCGACGACAGTTTTTTATTATATTTATTTTTTATATTTATTTTAATTATTTTTTACGACGAAAACCTTTTGCGACGAAATTCTCGCCGCAAAAACTAAGGCGGGAAAATAAATATGACTTAGCTAAGAACATCAGTGAACTGCATATGAAACATCAAATCAACAAACCACATCAAGCATGCAGAAAAAGATTGTGTAACTCTTGATAATAAAGTCAAGTATAAGCATTACAAACATACTAAACATATATGGTGACTGAAGGAAGATAAATATGACTTAGCTAAGAACATCAGTGAACTGCATATGAAACATCAAAGTGACTGCAATTACCTTATGATACACAATTTAAATCAAAGTTTATCCACAAACTTTGCTCCCCACATGATCTCAACATCTTTACTTATAGGTATAAAACTAAAAAAACAGCTAAGCATTCAAACTATAACAAATGAAGCACAAAATGGAGGCAAAATTTAAGCATAAAAACTAAAACAATCAAGACAAACATCAAACATGTTACATGGAAGCCAAAATTAAATCACATGAGCAGATAGAATATTGACAAAATTTATGTTAGCTGTGTTTTAAGACATTACTACAGAAGCACGGAAGAAGTAATCGAGGCAACAAGAGTACAATCAAAGCAGTTGGAAAGAAGATCAGTTCAAGAATTGTAGACGGGTCTTTTCGTCAAATTTTTAACCAGTAAAATGAAGTCCAAAACCTATGTGTGAAGGACCGTTTTAAACATAACACGTACCAGAGGCAAGGATTTGAATCATTGTTTTGAAGATCGGATCGGATCAGCCGGTAATCGGAGGGGTGTCCAAACCGAGTAGCATCAGTTCATTTTGAAGTGGTTTGACCGGTCGGTCTGTCTCGGTTCGATGGTCGGACCGGGACTAGATCTGTGGTCAAACGAGGTTTTGATTTTTTTTCCCTGGATTTCAATGGGTAAAAATGGGGTTTAATGATAAATTGGAGTGTTATACGTAAAATTATTGTTGAGTTTTATATATAATTATAAAATATGCATATAAAATACCTATACTGAATTATAATATATATATATATGTGTGTGTGTGTGTGTGTATGTATATATAATATATATGTGTGTGTATATATATTTATAATTATGACGTCATTCGATTCTTAAATCCAGTCCGATCAGCGGATTAATAAAGTGTCCAATTCGACTCCTATCTTGTTCTGAAAACATCGGTTGAAACTTGACTCCTCAAACCACTCCCACCCGCTTTTTCTACTTAAACCCTCATTTTTGTAAACTTTCAAACTTTATTTCTCAACTTTGTAAGTTTAAAGTTTAACCGACAAAACATTCAAGTTAAACTCTCAAATTTTTAATGTTTCAACTTGATCCTCCTACTATATATAACATATATGTATATATTTAACCTATTGATTTTTTATATTACTTACCTTAATTAACTTTTATTTGAATATGCTAATTTGTGGGTGTGTTAGTTTATTTTTCTTAGCATATTTTGTTGAAAACGAGGTTGTATTCAAGATATTATGCTTCTTTAGAATCATAGGTTATATAAACTCTGGGTTATATCTATATGTTTATCCCCATAACTGATTTGACGCAAACTTTATACATTTTTATGTAGTTAAGCATTTTAATGTCACCGCTGCAAAGTGCGTAACGAAGTTTGCAGACACGTCGCATCACGTTGGTTTAATTTATAGTTAATATCAAAATAGATAGTTAAGAATCTTAACTAAGCTTAAGTATAGATTTTAGCACGGAGTTTAATTTATTAAAGATATACTATCTTTTTCTTTAAAAGCTTGCTCCAAAAACGATTGTTTATACATGTACGTCGTCCCAATATCAAATGCAAAAAATTACCAGTGTAACGTTTTTCAAAGGATGAATCATCCCATGAATTACCATGAGAAGGAGGCCTCCTACATGACTTGTTTAAATCAATCGCATTTTCCCAACGACTAGTAATTGGAAGTAACATCGCTACCTGTACTGCAGTTATTTTTCATTTAATCATGTCACATCTTCCCACCACCACATTAATATCCCACCACTTAAGCTTTTTCTAACAAACGAGCCTGATAATCAAATGTGTTAAATTGTTTTAACTCCAATCATATTTTGATAAAGTAAACAAATTTAAAGTGTGTAATACATTAGTTTTATATAGTATCTTTTAAAAAATAATATATACATGCATTAAAAATAATTTTTAAAAATTTTTGAGCCCCCGACAGATTAGGCCCTAGGCGGTTTCCCCTCCCTTGCGCCGGCCCTAACAAGCACTATTTATTGAGCTTGTTTGTACATGACCAAACCATGTTACCTTAGCTTACATGTGAACTCGGTACATCTGCGACCCAATGACATAACAAGCTCGAATGGTTGACAGCGTCAGCGCTTCTTGATCGATGGACCACCATGCTAAGCTATGTGAGAGTGTGGGCAAGTCCATAATGGCCGGTTTTGTGTACGTTTTAATATTTCCAACATTACGTCACTTTCGGTTACCTTAGTCCCAATCCACCTCGGATATTATGTCACTCTCTTATCTTGGTCCCCTAAACCAACCTTCAAGCTCTACTATATATACGACCATCAAGATAACTCAATCCACTAGCCAAATAACTCACAACTCGTGGTGCCCACGTTTAGTGGACCATTGTGTCGGGGGTAAGTTAATCACTTGTTTAACCAAATGGGTGATATTAAAAGATGTGACCAGTGGACCATTTGAGAGAGACTGTATGATGAACTCACATGTTCGTATGGCCTATTGGCCCCTTTGGTGCTTTCATGCATGTGTTTCTATTTTACTCTTTGGGTAAATCAGTTAAAAGGAGTACGAATAAGTAAATTTATAAACTTTATGACAGGTATAATGACTTCACTATACGAAATCTAATGATAAGTTCCTAGAAATGATAGCTTGTAATGTGAAGACTAGAACCGAGGGTGCGAAGGAAAATTGCAAACGCCTTTAAATCCTAGTTAATGTAGATTAAAAACAAAAAAAAAAGGTTTTTACCTATAACGACGACATGATGCACCCAAATTTTCAAAATTCCAGCATTATTTTAAATAAACCAGAATGTAAAAATAATAGTAATAATAATAAACCTACGGCGACCACCTGATTTTATCGCTATAGGTCACCATCCTAAGATGACAACCTGTCGTTACTACATGTCTACGTTAGACAAAAATCAAAGTGATCTTACGGCAACAAGATGTTGTCACCTTAGAGTGACTTATAGCGACAAATCATGCCGTCGCCATAATATCTTTTTCTTGTATTAGTTTGAAATCTCAAATTGTTATTGGTTTAGTAGTTGAAACGGATGTATAACGACGGATGTATAATCGTATTGTCAACAAATATAAATTGAGCATCATGCATTTTTTAATCAAATAGAAAAAGTTAGATCGGTTCAACTTTCAAGCCGGATGCATACAATAGGGTATTAATGTATTATGACAATGTAAACACCTTTTAATAATTTTAAGACAGAATAATGTTATATTTGACATAAAGTTAAATATCATAAGGAAGAAAAAGACAATTTGGATTATAATACCCTGTAAGGGATCAATGAACTTTGTGTACATGTGACCTTGCAACCTTATTAGATGGTTTAGTGAGCCTGAGTTAAAAAGACAAGGAGCGAGACCCTGTTGTCCCAAGGTTGCTTCAAGCTTAACCTACAAACATATATCTAATATTTGTAACATGTGCAACTTGTAATGCACAACATGTTCTGATGCAAGCCGTAGTACAAAGATTTTTCTTATTTTACCAATCTAGGACTTCAGTTTATCAAATTGACCAATGCAATCAAAATAGCTGACAGCAATAGTATAAATGGATGCTTCAGTGTAAAATCATTAAGATACATGATAGCATGTCATCATAAGTTTAATATTAAAAAACCAAATATATCACACGTGTTCTCCTTGCATAATCGTTAGCATCTTTCTTTTTTGTGTCAAAAATATGTTAAGTACACGTAAAATGATCTTTACCATTTTATTTAAATAAATATATAGAAACATCAAACACTTAGGTGGGATAGTTTACAATTGAGAGAGAGGTGGGAGAGTGCGCCCCCAGCGGGAACAAGAAGCCTCCTATCTTGGCTCCAAAAAGACAGCCTCTCTCCCCATCCACCCGAATGTCAAACGATCCAACGATTCATACAACAATGCATTCAATCAATTTTCTGACAAATATTGCTAATTTTCTATCAATCAAACTTGATGAGCAATTTTCTCAACTTGAAACATCAAATTGTCACCATGTTAAAGACTTTGGGTCTATTGCAATTCCTGAAATCAGACACACCGATTCCTTCTGTTCAATCCTTGATAACCTCTACTTTATCTTCTTTGATTTTACATCCTACTCGTAATTCAGCACAACATCGTCCTTATAGAAGGTGATTGCAGATTCATTTGTTTAAACTCTTTTCGCCAAACAGTCACAACTGCATACTTAGTTTCATCTTTTTAAACAGAGCACAAAGCCAATTATCAACTTCCTTAATGAAGCTAAATAAATTGTTCATTCTCTTAATGTATTAGAGATCCAATCTTAGATGATTTACTAGTATTGCAAATTCTTCATGAACATTGATTATGAAAACTTTATTATGAATGTCGAGAATCAAGACAAAACTCTAACTTATTCTCTATTACGATCCAAATTACTCACCTATGAAATTGAAACAACGGTAGCCGGTTACTCCGCCTATTTTTGCTGCTATGACTGCTTTTACACCAAATCCACCACATATTGAAGCATCTAAATTGATTACATGTCAAATTTACGCTAAATTAATCTGGTCACAAAGCTTCCGCTTGCTATTTTCGGTACACACCAACTGATGCCTCTCAAATTAATAGTGGTACGAATTGGCGTATGAATCTCTCTTGCATCGGTGTTGGTCTTTCAGTGGTGGTGGTGGTGGCCAAAAATGGTCAAATACTAGCTTATTTGCAGCTCACCTTACTGATGTTGGTAGCGACGGTAGTTCTGCTCTTAATATAAACAAACAAACAAACAAACAAACAAACTCAGTATATCCCACTCAAGAACATGGTCTGGGAGGGGTAGATGGTGGCGAGTCTTTCCTCTATCCAGATAGGTAGAGAGACCCCCTTCCAAAGAGACCACGGCTCGAAATACTTAAGGATATCATTTTAGATTCGGTGCTACTATGGCAGGCCCAAGACCAGTTGTACCTGTTGGATATTTGGCTTCTTTGCTTGGCCGCCTTCTGTTTGGCCTCAACTTAACGATATTCTGGGTCACAGCAACCTGCTCAAACTAATGGATCATCATAGTTGTCTGTTACCACTAATGGACCTAGATTTGAGCCATCTTCTATGGATTTTAAGGCCCTGGATATTTTTAAAAAATGGGCTTCCAATGCTACTTCATCACACTATAAACTTACTGCTGATTTTTCACGCACGTGTCACACTATTGAGTCTTGGATTCCTGATTCTGGTGCGACTACGTACATCACTTTTATCCCTTTATTGTGTTTGACACTATTCTTATACTGGTTCCGAGCGTGTGATTGTTGGTGATGGTACATCTCTTAACATATCTCATATTGGTTTCTCTTGTCTTATTTATCTTGGTGTATTCTATTCCTTTGATATGTACTTGTGTTTCTCGGTCTTGTTAAGAACCTCTTATCAATCACACAACTTGTGATTGATAATCTTATATCTAGTTTAGTCTCATAGTTTGGTTTGTCCGTATAAACACACACCAGGCAGCTTCTCTACCACATGCGAGCTAGTCCTTATTAACTTTACTCTCTTACTGCCATTTCTTATGCTTCTCGGGAACTATGGCATACACGACTGGGCTATCCTTGGGATCTTATGTTGTCTAGCCTTTCTTTTTTACTATTGTCACCTAAGTCTTTACATAATCCTTGTAACTCATGTTGTATTTCAAAATCTAGTCGAATACCATTCATTCTATTGTATCTTATTCTATTGTTCCATTACATGTGATTCGTTGTAATATATAAGGTCCTTCACCTATTATTTCTCGATCTACTTATCGTTATTTTATTACATTCATCGATGACTTTAGTTGGTTTACATGGATGTATCCTTTGACTACGCACTCCCACGCAGTTGACTCCTTTCGTTATTCTTGCCCTTTGGTCAAAATTCTATTTTCCTACACCATCGAACATCTTCAGTGTGATGGTACCCCTGAGCTGACTCGTGGTGACATGGCTCATCATCTCTTGAATTCTAGTATTGCTTATCATATTTCTTTCCTTATGCACCAAAACAAAAAGGGGTGGCTAAGCACAAGAATAGGCATCTGTCTGAGGTTGCTTGTGCTATATTATTTCAGTCTCATCTACCAAAGAAATTTTGATATATATGATGCTTATGCTACCGTAGCCTTTCATATTAACCGGCTTCCTACGTCGATTTTTCATCACTCCACACCTTACGAGGTTCTGTTTGGTGCTCGACTTGATTACTCGGTTATTTGTACTTTGGGGTGTTGTGTTATCTATTTCTTGGTGATATTCATATGGATAAGCTTTCACCTAAGTTTACTCCCTGTATTTTTTTTGGATGTGCTCTTAACCATACATGTGTTATGATCCTGGTGCCTTTTGTTCTATTATATCTCGACATGTGATTTTTCATGAGTTCGTGTTTGAGATTCCAAGTTCTCCATCATCTTTTTTCTCCTTTGATTCGGTTTCCTTACATGACTTATTTTACTCATTCCTTTTATTCTTTTGACTTGTCAATTGATTCATTTACTTCTTCCTCACCCTCTTCTCCCTAGTTCATCCTCTCCTCCTTCTTTTACTTATATTCCTACTACTCCTTCTCCCCTTCTTCCTCCACCTCCACCTCTTTCTCATCCCACGGTCACTCATTCTCATGATCACACTCGTCAGCATAGACGATTTCTTGATCATATTTTTTTCATGTTACTACAATTCCCACTACTAAGCCTTATGATTTCCCTCAGCTCAGTGTTATTCTGTTTGATACGATGTTATGAGTACTGAGATTGGTGCATTACAATCTAACCATACATACGATCTTGTTTTACTTTCTACTTCTACCAACGTTGTTGGGTATAAGTGGGCTTACAGGATTAAACATAATCCTGATGAATCTGTGAGTCATTATAAACCCGACTTCTTGCTAAGGGCTTTCATCAAATGGAGTGGATTTATTATACTGAGACGTTTAGCCTTGTGGTTAAACCCACTACTATTCATCTTCTTTATTTATTGCCTTTTCTCGTGGATGGATTATTCGGTAGGTTGATGTCAATAATGTATTTCTTCATGGTGATTTATCTGAGGCTGTGTATATGTCTCGGCCACCTGGTTTTGCTTACTCTTCTTGACCTCATCGTTACTTGATTTGTTACAACATACAAGGTTGGCATAGTGTCGTCCTTTATCTACTCCTATTGCTTCTTGATAACAGTTATCTCAATGTTCTGGTATTCCTTTTGATGATCCTACACTATATCACATTACTGTAGGTGCTTAACAATATTTGGTCTTGAAACGCCCAAAGATTGCTTATCCGGTTTGTAAGGTGTCTTAGGTTTTAAAGACTCTTATGGATCAACAGTGGGTTGTTGTCAAGCATACTTTGAGATAACTTCTAGGTGCTATCTTTGATGGTTTGACAATTCACCGTTTTGTTTGTTATGATATTTATGGTTATTATGATGCGGACTAGGCTAGTTGCCCTTATGATCATCGCTTGACTACCAGTTATTATGTGTGTCTTGGCCCTAATCTAATTAGTTAGAGTTCCAAGAAACAAGATATTGTTGTTCGTTCCTTTACTAAGGCTGAGTATCGTGCTATTGCTTATACTGCTGCTGAGATCCACTGATTATGTATTTATTACAAGAGTTACATATTTCACTGCCATGTCAACCTACGCTTTGGTATGACAACCTTAGTGTTACATATTTTTGTTTTATCAGCATACGAACCATAGCATTTTATTCATGATATGGTGTTGTCTCGGATGCTTACTGCTAGATATGTTCCTACTGCTTCTCAGTTTGCTGATTTGTTGATCAAAGAGTTATCATTCTCTTGTTTTGATGCCTTGCACTCCAAGCTTCACGTGACTACTTCGTGTTCTGCTTGAGGGGGCATATTAGAAATATTTGTTGTGCTTGTTGCATTGTGGTTGAGAGTTAGTTTCATTTAGTTAGATCTTCTAGATTTTTCTCTTGATTTGTGTAAATAAAGCTTCATATCCTTTCTTTTGAGCTAATGAAATAATATCTAGTGAACACATTCCGCTTTAGATTTACTATAATGTTGGGTGGTATTGATGGTATACATTAGGCTTGAGGGACTTATCAAAGGGTGTGATGAAGCCAATATATGAGAGATAAGGATGACTACCCGACGATTATGCTCAAAACGGTATCCTAACAAGATTTATGGTTTTAATATGCCTTCTTTGGTGTCTCGTTTCCAACAAAGACCTTAACGTCCTACACAAATTGACATACTCAACGTAATTATACATGGATATGCACCCCAATCTACATTTGAGGTTAAACACAGTACAATTCAAGCATAAGTATTATCTTGTTCATGAGATATATCTTGTTGGACAGTTATTGTGAACTTGTTTGCTTATCCACAAGACGATAAACAAAAAAGATTCAAGGCAGCACAAGAAGTGGCAAAAAAGTGCATAGAACAAGTTTTAGGTATCCTAAAAGCTTAATTGGCTATAGTTTGACGCCCTGCACGAGCAATGCATCAGTCTAAAATTATAAATATATGTACGCTTGCATTTTATTAATGCATAATATAACTTTAAATGATAGGGGTGTCGATATATTCTACTCAATCCTCCCATTGTGAATAAGTAAATGATGAAATATTAGGGAATTATGTTACCTGAAAAACCCTAATGCCCTTTGATTAGAACTTTTGAAACATATTGCAAATGCTTACATATCCAATCTAGTCGTTCTACAACACTAGCTAGTTGTATTTTCTTATTTATGTTTTTCTTATTTAGTGTTGTATTTTTTTATTAATGGAATGCTTTTAAAATACTTTTATATTTTGTAATTAATAAAGTTCTATATAACTTATAATTTATTTGAATTAATTAATTGAAAACTGCTTTAAGGATGGGATGAAAATGCAGATAATGTGTTTAAGTATGGAAAATATCTATTATGTCACTAATGTGAAAGGAGAAAGAGTGAAGGTTGAGAGCCGCAGGGGCGGACCTATGAAGGGGTGAGGGGTAGCCTCCGCTATCCCTCAAATTTTTACGCGTAGTGTAAGAAAAAAAATTTTATATAGGAAATATTTTTTTATGGTTTTACGTTACCCCTAAGAAAATTTAATTTGTATTACGTTACCCCTGAACTAACTTTCTAGATCCGCCACTCTTGAGAGGGATGCAAAAGATTAATGCCTTCCGCCATAACACCTTCTCTTTTAGTCAAGTGTCACAACCGCTTTTGAAATCTCCATCCAATCATGTTATGACAATTAAATCTAATCAAAATATATTCTATCTTCGGTGAAGTAAAGTTTTCGTTAATATCATCACATTGTAACATCATTTAAGGTGATACCAATTCTAAAGTATTAGAGAGCATATTTCTATTAAGGTTTATTATAGTAATGTTTACCATAGTTAGAAGTTATAATATGATTATATTTTCTTTGTAATTATCTTTATTGTGTTCATGCTTATACTTTATTACATAACAGTTGAAGATTATTATGTATTGTATCAATCTTTTAGGATTCTTGCATTGTTTCTTTTAATTCCCTCTCCGCAGACACCATCGCCATATCATGGTTGATTAGGGGTCCACTTCGTCAATCACCCTCTTGTTTGATGATTTCCTTTTCTTCTTTTTGCTTGTTTTGACCTAGTGATGCCTTGTACATGCATATACATTAGATTCTATTTGTTTGCCTCTTACCTATAATATTTGAATGATTGATATATTATTTACTGAATACAAGACTATAAATAGAGAACTGTACAACATGGAAGGAGAGACATACAAGGAAAAATTAACTATTCTAAATATAGAAAATATATGATTGTAAGGAAGCCAGCAAGGATGATGGAAACGTATGATAGACAGGCTTGACTTTTAGGCCTTTGATTAGGTATTCCTTATATGCCCCCGCAAGATGGAGGATCCGTCGGAGACTCCAATCTTGGTGCGGTTTCGGAGAAAGGGTGCCCGTGATAACGGTTTTGTGAGCATATCCGCAAGTTGATCTTGTGAGCTGATGTGAAGAACCCGTAAGCTGCCTGTCGAAACTTGTTAGAAGTTATAATATGATTATATTTTCTTTGTAATTATCTTTATTGTGTTCATGCTTATACTTTATTACATAACAGTTGAAGATTATTATGTATTGTATCAATCTTTTAGGATTCTTGCATTGTTTCTTTTAATTCCCTCTCCGCAGACACCATCGCCATATCATGGTTGATTAGGGGTCCACTTCGTCAATCACCCTCTTGTTTGATGATTTCCTTTTCTTCTTTTTGCTTGTTTTGACCTAGTGATGCCTTGTACATGCATATACATTAGATTCTATTTGTTTGCCTCTTACCTATAATATTTGAATGATTGATATATTATTTACTGAATACAAGACTATAAATAGAGAACTGTACAACATGGAAGGAGAGACATACAAGGAAAAATTAACTATTCTAAATATAGAAAATATATGATTGTAAGGAAGCCAGCAAGGATGATGGAAACGTATGATAGACAGGCTTGACTTTTAGGCCTTTGATTAGGTATTCCTTATATGCCCCCGCAAGATGGAGGATCCGTCGGAGACTCCAATCTTGGTGCGGTTTCGGAGAAAGGGTGCCCGTGATAACGGTTTTGTGAGCATATCCGCAAGTTGATCTTGTGAGCTGATGTGAAGAACCCGTAAGCTGCCTGTCGAAACTTGTTCCCGTACAAAATGATAGTCAAGTGCTACATGCTTCATTCTGGAGTGATAAACAGGATTAGCACAGAGATACGTTGCACCTGAGTTGTCACAGAATAGTGATGGTGACTTAGTGGTGGTAATGCCAAGCTCAAGTAATAAATTCTTTGTCTGGTCAAAAAAATAAATTCTTTGTCCATATAAGTTCAGCTGAGGCATTCGCTAAGGCTTGTATTCGGCTTCTGTTGAGGAGCGAGAGACTGACTTTTGGCGAGTGGACTTCCATGAGATAATGTTTTTTCCAAGATAAATAATATATGCAGTGGTAGAGCGACCAGCATCATGTACACCACCCCAATCGGAATCGAAGAAGGCTGAGAGATCAAGAGAGGATTTTCGGTTGAGAAAGAGACCATGGTGAATGGTACCCTTGAGATAGCGAAGGACACGTTTTAGAGATTGCCAATGTGTTTGGCGCGGGTTATGTATAAATTGAGAGAGTTTATTTATGGCAAAGGAGATGTCCGGCCTAGTGAAGGCGAGATATTGAAGTGACCCGACGAGTTTACGATATTGTGTAGCATCAACCTCGGGTGAAGTGTCATTAACAGACAGGACCTCGGTGGTACCGAGAGGAGTAGAAACATCTTTTGCACCAGCCATGTTAAATTGTTGGAGAAGATCTTGGATGTATCGATGTTGTGACAGAAATAGACCGGTTGGTGTGGGAATAACTTCAACACCAAGAAAATGATGAAGCATACCAAGGTCTTTGATGGAAAATTTTTGGCTTAAGGCATGAACAAAGCGATCAAGGAACGGTGTGTTGTTACCGGTAAGAACAATGTCATCAACATAAACCATGAAATAGCAAGTGACACATTGGTTTTGGTATATGAAAAATGATGCATCGGCTAAAGATTTTCAAAAGCCAAAGTCAATGAGGAACTTGGTGAGCTCATTATACCAAGCCCGGGGAGCTTGCTTTAGGCCATAGAGTGACTTTTTGAGCTTGCATATATGATGAGGAAATTCTTGATTGACGTATCCCGATGGTTGGGTCATGTAGACATTCTCGTGTAGAGTGCCATGCAAGAATGCGTTGTTAACATCAAGTTGCCAGAGCGGCCAATTTTTTGAGAGAGCAATGGAAAGGATGGTACGAATGGTGATTGGTTTGGTAACAGGACTAAATGTGTTGAAGTAATCCTTCCCGTATTGTTGGTGAAAGTCCTTGGCCACGAGTCGGGCTTTGTATTTGTCAATAGAGCCATCGGGTTTGCATTTGATGCGGAAAACCCATTTACACCCAATTGGAGTGTGGGAGTTAGAGGGGACAAGTTCCCATGTTTGGTTTTGGAGAAGTGCATTAAACTCCACATCCATGGCATGGCGCCACTATGGATCGTTAGATGCTTGAGTATGAGTGGTGGGTTCAAGTATGGGTGGTAAGGGATGAAGGGTAGTGTGGTTCACAATGTTTGGGTTGTAATATTTTGGGTTGGGTTTATGAGACTGGTGTGGACGAGTAGAGACATGAGGAGAACGATTGGTTGTTACGTTGGTGGTGTTAGATGGTGGAGAGCTTATAGAGTGAGAGGGAATGGTGTCGGGTGAAGCAGGTTGTGAGGTGGAAGGGGTAGATGATGAGATGAAAGAATCATTTTCTTATGTGGCGGTGGCTGTGGTGGTTGCTGGGGTAGGGGAGAGTGGCAAGGTGGTGGTGGGTGTAGTTGAGTGAGAGGGCGAGGAATGGAAGTTAGTTTGGATGGCAGAGGATGGCAGGTGAGTTGGATGGGTGATGGGTTGAGACGAGTGGGTCATGGGAGGTAGAGTGGTTTGAGGAAGTTGTTGGGTTATGGGAGGTGGATTGGGCTGAGGAGGTGTTTGTGGAATATCAGAACATGTAGGTGATTCAAAAAGATATCGGGTGTAGGTAGGGGGTTTGCTTATAGAGTGAGAGGGAATGGTGTCGGGTGAAGCAGGTTGTGAGGTGGAAGGGGTAGATGATGAGATGAAAGAATCATTTTCTTATGTGGCGGTGGCTGTGGTGGTTGCTGGGGTAGGGGAGAGTGGCAAGGTGGTGGTGTAGTTGAGTGAGAGGGCGAGGAATGGAAGTTAGTTTGGATGGCAGAGGATGGCAGGTGAGTTGGATGGGTGATGGGTTGAGACGAGTGGGTCATGGGAGGTAGAGTGGTTTGAGGAAGTTGTTGGGTTGTGGGAGGTGGATTGGGCTGAGGAGGTGTTTGTGGAATGTCAGAACATGTAGGTGATTCAAAAAAGATATCGGGTGTAGTTAGGGGGTTTGGTGAGGTTCCGTGTGAGGAGAAAGGAAAGATGTGGTCGATAAACTCCACATGACGAGAGTGTGACATCCGTCACCAAAGGTCTGTCATTTAACGTGTTTTGCTTAACCTTTGTTAACAGTCATTCCTCATTATGACGAACCATCTACGTGAATACCATATTTGTTTTACTTAGTTGCCCTTATATGCGAGATATTGTTGCTTGACTTGTCATTATCTTAAGACGTTCCCCAAGATTTGCCCCGTTAGCACTAAACACGTCATTTTTATAATAAAATAATTATCACGAATAAAATCATTTTTTTTAAATTATAAATAACATTAATAACATTTTATCGTCAATAAAACAAGACTAAAATTATAACGTTTCCAACCGAAACAAATTTGGAAACCCGGGGGCAAAGTGCGGGGACTAAACTTGACACTATGAGAAATTAGGCTGGGTATAAATACCCTCCTTCCAGCCATTTCTTCCTCTTCTCCTCCTCACTTCTTCTTCTTCTCCACCATTTTCTCTCCATTTCTCTCTCTAGAAACCTACACAAAAACCGACCCGTTTCTCGCATTCTCGCCTTCAAATCTTGAGTACCATCGTGGATACTAGTTCCTAGCAGGTAGATAACCTCACTACCTCGTTTTTAACCCGATTTCACTGCTGCGTTTTAGGGTTTTCGGGTGCTCGGTTCATCCGAGCACATGAGGTCGTGTGGACTTGCATGTCTTGTTTCTGAGTGTGCTTCTTGTCTAGATAGGTTAGAATATGAGTTCTGGAGGTTCTGGTTGGGTAAAAACTCGTGTTCGGGCGGCCGAAGGCCGACCTGCAACTTCCTGCAGTCGCGACCCCCGTCAGCGCGAAAGGGGATTGTCGCGCGAATAGGGCGTGCGACTGGGTAGGTGTGCGACTTGAGACCTGAGCGAATTGGCAAGTCGCGCGGTGGTGTCGCGCGACTGTCGGTGGGTGCGAATGAGAGGATGTCACGCGACTGAGTTGTCACGCGACAGGGGTTGTCGCGTGACTGAGCTATGCGAATGTGGAAAGTGTGCGAGAGTGTGAATCGCATGATCGGAGGCCTGTCGCTCGAAAGAAAGTCCAATCGCGCGAATGAAGCTGATTCGCGCGAAGGGACGTTAAGTCGCGTGACTGGCTGTTAGGTCGTGCGACTGGTATTGCCTGGTACGACTGAAGGCTTAGTCACACGAATGAAGGTTCAATTGTACGAAAGTAGCTAATTCGTACGACTGAAGGTTCACTCGTGTGAATGAAGTGTCAGCCGTGCGTCAGGTCCTGTTGTGTGATTGACAATGCGTGTATGTGTGATTTCTTTTTTTTTTGGGGGGGTCTTGTGCTGATGAGGCGACATCAGAAATAATGTCATTGCTCGAATGTCATAGCAAAGATGGCTAGCTTTAAATGCTCGTACCTACATGAGGTCTGAGGTGTGCGTGTCTGCTTGTGTGTACTACTCACGACCGAACCGAAACGACCCGACTCAATTAAACAATATTATTAACAGTAGTCCATAAGATTAATTCTTAACATAACTGTCAATAGGTGATTGACTGTTCATACATACATACAAGTTTGGGAAGTTCATCAGACGTACTTACCACTTAACAAGTGAGTTTCGTGGCCCCTTTTTACGCTTATACATTTGATTCGATCTTTTACAAACATGGGGGAAGAATATGCTCACACGTTTTCAATGCTGTACAATATACATACAATTTTCATACTTGGAATCAACGTGATACTGTTTTGTGAGTACTTATCTGATGCATACATGATGTTACTGTGTGGACTGTCTTACAACCATTAATTCCGGTGTTGGAACCAACAGATAGGTATTAGTAGTACTACTAGGTTGACACCCCCACCCTTGACAGATGGTTACTTGCGAGTACCATCACACTGCCAGGAACGGGCATTGGGTGAATATATTTTGACAATTTGCTGTGTGTAAGTCATTAGGCTTGGTTGTATAAAACTCATGGTATGTGATCTTGCTTGCTTATAACTGTATGCACGGTATTCCACTACAAACACTATACAGCATCAACTACATGTTTACAAATTAAACCTGCGAAGCTCACCAACATTATTGTTGATATTTTTGAGCATATTTTCAGGTAACAATGAGAACTGAAGATCTAGGAGTGCTGCCTTAGTGGAGACCCTAGGATGCATTTTTGAGACTGAACATACATTTTGTACATTGTTGCAGTCCACTAAACAAATAACATTCTTTTGAACACTTGCACCCGAGTTGTGGGAATTTACATTACAAGTTATCCTTAATGTGTATATGATCATATTATGATATGGCTATGCTGTCGTGAACCTTGATTATACACGACACAAGTCTCCGATTGTGTTCGGGTATCGTCGTGACACGCTTGTCATTATTTTATTATTGCTACTCTATTCATACCATGTGTTATGACGATCCCGTCTAGCTCACATTCCTCGTGTTTCCGCTATCAGCGGGGGTGTGACAGACTGGTATCAGAGCCATTGGTTATAGAGAATTAGGCAATTACACTTGACCTAGACTATAACCTAGGAACCTTCATGTAGATTTGCATGCTTAAGGTTGTGTGCATTTATATATCTCGTGTAGGTGTTCCTCTTTACATGTTTGGTTATCCTTTTGTTTTGTGATCTTTCACTTTGTGCTTGAGCCCTTGTGCTCGTCTCTTATGGGATTGCTTCCCAATAGATCTTTCGTTCCCTCTGTGCACCGAGTTATCATAATCAAATTCGGGAATCGAGACCCGAATAGATCCTCACAGATCTTACATTGTGCTTGACCTCAGATACTGAGACCGACCCGAGGAGGCTATGTCTGAGTCCTTTCAAGGACGCGAGATAGACAACCTCCTCAAGACTATACGTGACTACATGTTTGGTTCTCAGTTGACTTGATGGATTATTATGGATATGATGTGAAGGAAGGTCGGATGTCATGTAACCGGATTAGGCATCATTCTCGGTACATCGTGGGTGTGGTGGGAACGCTGCGGGGAACCCTATATATAAACACCTCCGATATACCGAGAATATGCTTAAAATGGCTGCATGGTGATCTTGACCGACTGGAACACGAAACATTGGAAATTTGATAAGTAAAGTACTTATGCATCTTAAGGTGACTAAAGTTTATATGCTGCCTCTAGTATGAATAGAACATGCCGCCTCGAAGATCTACCCGCAGCAATAGTAGCGGAAGTGAAGCCCCGAGGGGCAGTGGCAGAGGCAGGGGTAGACCTCCGACAGCAAATGAAGGCCCTTCTGGCAATAATCAAGGGACTGGAAATGCTAAAATGGCAGCCTTAATTGCTCAACAATTGACTGCCTTGATTCCAACTATCGTAGCTCAGGTGAGCGACGCGCTGCAACAGCAAAACCACCCCCACGGGGACGGTGGTAATGAGAACAAGGATAATGGAAACCCGACTGGGAATGAAAGCAACCAAGAGACCGGAAATGTTGGTACAGCCGATAACGAAACTGGGGTTGCTAATGCCAAACGGGGCTGTTCATACAAGGAGTTTGTGGCCTGTAAGCCCCGGGATTTCGATGGTAAGGGTGGGGCGATAGCCCTGATTAGATGGCTGGTGAAGATGGAGGCTGTGATCGACATCAGCGAGTGCCTCGACAGTCAGCGGATCAAGTATGTTACGTGCTCACTGCAAGGCCGAGCACTAACCTGGTGGAACACCCAGGTTCAAGCTAGGGGGAGGGAATCTGCAATGCAGATGACCTGGGATGAATTTAAAGCCTTGATTACCGAGGAATACTGCCCTCACAACGAGATGCAAAAGCTTGAGCATGAGTTCTGGAATCATGCTATGGTGGGGGCGGGGCACGCAGCTTATACTGATCGATTCCACGAGTTGGCTAGACTAGTTCCACACTTAGTCACTCCGGAATCTAAAAGGATTGAGAGGTACATTTGGGGACTCGTGCCTCAAATACGAGCAATGGTAACTACAGCTGCTCCTCCTACGATTCAGAGCGCAATTTTGAAGGCTGGCGCTCTGACCGATGAGATGGTAAGAACAGGGGCATTGGGCAAGGGAGCAGAGAAGCGAAAGGATGTTGGAGAAACTAGCCGGTCGAGTGTCGGGAAATCTGATAAAAGGGCTAAGATCACCAGGAACTTCGTGGCTGTGACGTCGGGTAAGAGAGAGTATGTTGGGCCACACCCCAAATGTGACAGATGCAGCTATCATCATCCCCCAGAGATGCAGTGCCGGGTGTGCGCAAACTGTAGGCGCCCGGGGCACCTAGCAAGAGATTGTAGAGTGGCACCGAATCTGGTTGCACCCGTCAACGCGGTTAACCCCGCCGGGAACGCCAGGGCATGTTACGAATGTGGAGGCCTCGATCACTTCAGAAACATGTGCCCTCGACTGAACAGGGCACCGGGTCAACAAGGGAATAATCAACAGCAAGTGATGGCCATAGCGGGCGCTCAAGGTCAAGGAAACCAAGGAAATGCTGCACGGGGACGCGTATTCGTCATTGGAGCTAATGATGCCCGTCAGGACCCGAACGTTGTTACGGGTACGTATCTGCTCAATCACCATTTTGCATCCATACTATTTGATACTGGAGCATACAATAGTTTTATATCTTCTGAGTTCGTGCATATGCTTGATTTAAGTGCTAGTAGGCTAGAAACTAGTTACTCCGTAGAAATGGCCAATGGTAGGGTTGAACAAGCAGACGAGATTATTAAGAATTGCACCCTAATGTTGGAAGATCAGGCCTTTAGCATAGATTTAATACCATTCGAGTTAGGCAGCTTCGATGTGATAGTGGGTATGGATTGGTTGTCAAATCATGGAGCCGAGATTGTTTGTCGGGAGAAAGTAGTACGAATCCCCACGCCAAACGGGGAGGTACTCAAGATCCAAGGAGAACGACCGGGAAGAACTCTAAAGCTCATTTCTTGTATGAAGGCACGTCAAAGTCTACGGAAGCAGTGCTACACTTTTCTGGCTCGCATAGTAGAAAAGAAGGAAGAAGAGACGAAATTGGCAGACATTCCAATTGTACGGAATTATCCGGAGGTGTTCCCTGATGATTTGTCTGGATTGCCTCCTCCACGACAGGTGGAATTCCATATAGAGCTGGTTCCTGGAGCTACACCGATAGCTAAGACACCGTATCGGTTAGCACCCTCAGAGATGCAAGAGTTATCCAGCCAACTACAGGAACTACTGGAGAAGGGTTTCATTCGACTGAGTCATTCACCATGGGGAGCACCGGTGTTATTTGTCAAGAAGAAGGATGGGTCGTTCCGTATGTGTATCGACTACAGGGAACTGAACAAGTTGACCGTGAAGAATCGGTATCCTCTCCCTAGAATCGACGACCTGTTTGACCAGTTGCAAGGAGCCTCGTATTTCTCTAAGATCGACCTTCGATCTGGATATCACCAACTAAGAGTATTCGAGGACGATATTCCAAAAACAGCATTCAGAACTCGTTACGGGCACTATGAGTTCTTGGTCATGCCGTTCGGATTGACCAACGCACCAGCTGTCTTTATGGATCTGATAAATCGGGTGTGCAAGCCTTATCTTGATAAGTTCGTGATCGTGTTCATAGACGACATACTTATCTATTCTCGTTCGAAAGAGGATCACGAAGAACACCTTCGAGCAATTCTGGAACTATTGCGGGAAGAGAAACTTTTCGCCAAATTCTCGAAGTGTGAATTCTGGCTTCGAGAAGTGAAGTTTCTGGGTCACGTGGTTAACGAAGATGGAATTCATGCTGACCCCAGTAAGATTGAAGCTGTGAAGAAATGGGATACACCCCAGACACCCTCAGAAATACGGCAATTCTTGGGATTGGCCGGATACTATCGTCGCTTCATTGCCAATTTCTCCAAGATTGCCCAACCGTTAACCTTGTTGACTCAGAAAGACAAGAAGTTCGATTGGGGGAAAGCACAAGAGCAGGCGTTCCAAACATTGAAGGAGAAGTTGTGCAACGCACCGATATTGTCCCTTCCAGAAACTGATGATTTTATGGTGTACTGTGATGCTTCACATCAAGGTTTGGGCTGTGTATTAATGCAGAAAGATAAGGTAATTGCTTATGCTTTGCGACAACTCAAGGTGCATGAAAAGAAGCACACAACTCACGATTTGGAGTTGGGTGCCGTAGTGTTTGCACTCAAGATATGGAGGCATTATCTATATGGAACCAAATGCATCATCTACACAGAAGATAAGATCCTTCAACACATCATGAACCAGAAAGAACTTAACATACGACAGCGACGCTGGGTAGAGCTACTTAGCGACTACGATTGTGAAATCCGGTATCATCCGGGGAAAGCCAACGTGGTGGCTGATGCTTTGAGCCGCAAAGAACGCGTGAAACCATTACGCACTCGAGCGCTAGGTTTGACTATTCAAACTAATTTAAAGGCTCAGATTCAATTAGCACAAAACGAGGCGTTGAAAGAAGAGAACCTTGCGGGGGAAGAATTCCGAGGGTTGGATAAACAGATGACTCGCAAGGATGACGGCGTACATTACTTCATAGATCGTATATGGGTCCCCAAATGGGGAGGTGTACGTACACTAGTCTTGGATGAAGCACACAAGACTCGATACTCTATTCACCCTGGTGCAGACAAGATGTACCACGATCTGAAAGAGCTGTACTGGTGGCCTGGTATGAAGAAAGATGTTGCTATATACATGAGCAAATGCTTGACTTGTTCAAAGGTCAAGGCTGAACACCAGAAACCATCGGGATTGTTATAACAACCTAAAATTCCCGAGTGGAAATGAGAGAACATCACTATGGATTTCATTACCAAACTCCCGAGAACGCCAAGCGGACACGACACGATATGGGTCGTGGTGGATCGAATGACAAAATCCGCTCACTTCTTGCCTATCCGAGAAGACTACAAAATGGATAAGCTGGCAAGGTTGTACATCAAAGAGGTCGTGACACGGCACGGGGTGCCGGTGTCAATCATATCCGACCGAGACAGTCGATTCACTTCATGATTTTGGCAGACGTTACAGAAAGCGATGGGCACTCGATTAGACATGAGTACTGCCTATCACCCACAAACAGATGTCCAGAGTGAACGAACTATAAAAACATTGGAAGACATGCTTAGAGCTTGCGTGATCGATTTTGGTGGTAGCTGGGACACTCATTTACCGTTGATTGAGTTCTCTTACAACAACAGCTACCATACAAGCATTGGATGCGCTCCATTTGAAGCATTGTATGGACGAAATGTAGATCGCCTGTATGTTAGGCCGAGGTTGGTGAAAGCCAGCTAACAGGTCCCGAAATCATTCAAGAAACCACCGATAAGATCTTCCAAATCAAAGACCGACTCAAAGCTGCTAGAGACCGCCAAAATAGCTACGCCGACAATCGTCGGAAGCCTCTAGAATTCAATGTTGGGGATCATGTCTTACTCAAAGTCTCTCCTTGGAAAGGGATCGTAGGATTTGGTAAGAAAGGGAAGTTAGCCCCTCGATACGTAGGACCATTCGAGATTACAGAAAGAATCGGTCCGGTGGCTTACCGATTGAGGTTGCCACAAGAACTCAGCGGTGTGCATGATACTTTTCACGTGTCGAACCTCAAAAAGTGTTTGGCAGACGAGTCCTTACACGTACCAATTGAGGAAATCAAGATCGACGAAAAGCTTCGTTTTATTGAGGAACCCATTGAGGTCATGGACCGAAAGGTCAAAAAGTTAAGGCGCAGTAAGATACCTATCGTTCGCATAAGATGGAATTCCAAACGAGGGCCAGAGTTTACATGGGAACGTGAAGATCAGATGAGACATAAATATCCACATCTATTCGAGGATGACGCTCTTAGACCTAGCACCAGTTGAATTTCGGGACGAAATTCCCTCAACTGGGGGATACTGTGACATCCGTCACCAAAGGTCTGTCATTTAACGTGGTTTGCTTAACCTTTGTTAACAGTCATTCCTCATTATGACGAACCATCTACGTGAATACCATATTTGTTTTACTTAGTTGCCCTTATATGCGAGATATTGTTGCTTGACTTGTCATTATCTTAAGACGTTCCCCAAGATTTGCCCCGTTAGCACTAAACACGTCATTTTTATAATAAAATAATTATCACGAATAAAATCATTTTTTTAAATTATAAATAACATTAATAACATTTTATCGTCAATAAAACAAGACTAAAATTATAACGTTTCCAACCGAAACAAATTTGGAAACCCGGGGGCAAAGTGCGGGGACTAAACTTGACACTATGAGAAATTAGGCTGGGTATAAATACCCTCCTTCCAGCCATTTCTTCCTCTTCTCCTCCTCACTTCTTCTTCTTCTCCACCATTTTCTCTCCATTTCTCTCTCTAGAAACCTACACAAAAACCGACCCGTTTCTCGCATTCTCGCCTTCAAATCTTGAGTACCATCGTGGATACTAGTTCCTAGCAGGTAGATAACCTCACTACCTCGTTTTTAACCCGATTTCACTGCTGCGTTTTAGGGTTTTCGGGTGCTCGGGTTCATCCGAGCACATGAGGTCGTGTGGACTTGCATGTCTTGTTTCTTAGTGTGCTTCTTGTCTAGATAGGTTAGAATATGAGTTCTGGAGGTTCTGGTTGGGTAAAAACTCGTGTTCGGGCGGCCGAAGGCCGACCTGCAACTTCCTGCAGTCGCGACCCCCGTCGGCGCGAAAGGGGATTGTCGCGTGAATAGGGCGTGCGACTGGGTAGGTGTGCGACTTGAGACCTGAGCGAATTGGCAAGTCGCGCGGTGGTGTTGCGCGACTGTCGGTGGGTGCGAATGAGAGGATGTCACGCGACTGAGTTGTCACGCGACAGGAGTTGTCGCGTGACTGAGCTATGCGAATGTGGAAAGTGTGCGAGAGTGTGAATCGCATGATCGGAGGCCTGTCGCTCGAAAGAAAGTCCAATCGCGCGAATGAAGCTGATTCGCGCGAAGGGACGTTAAGTCGCGTGACTGGCTGTTAGGTCGTGCGACTGGTATTGCCTGGTACGACTGAAGGCTTAGTCACACGAATGAAGGTTCAATTGTACGAAAGTAGCTAATTCGTACGACTGAAGGTTCACTCGTGTGAATGAAGTGTCAGCCGTGCGTCAGGTCCTGTTGTGTGATTGACAATGCGTGTATGTGTGATTTCTTTTTTTTTTGGGGGGGTCTTGTGCTGATGAGGCGACATCAGAAATAATGTCATTGCTCGAATGTCATAGCAAAGATGGCTAGCTTTAAATGCTCGTACCTACATGAGGTCTGAGGTGTGCGTGTCTGCTTGTGTGTACTACTCACGACCGAACCGAAATGACCCGACTCAATTAAACAATATTATTAACAGTAGTCCATAAGATTAATTCTTAACATAACTGTCAATAGGTGATTGACTGTTCATACATACATACAAGTTTGGGAAGTTCGTCAGACGTACTTACCACTTAACAAGTGAGTTTCGTGGCCCCTTTTTACGCTTATACATTTGATTCGATCTTTTACAAACATGGGGGAAGAATATGCTCACACGTTTTCAATGCTGTACAATATACATACAATTTTCATACTTGGAATCAACGTGATACTGTTTTGTGAGTACTTATCTGATGCATACATGATGTTACTGTGTGGACTGTCTTACAACCATTAATTCCGGTGTTGGAACCAACAGATAGGTATTAGTAGTACTACTGGGTTGACACCCCCACCCTTGACAGATGGTTACTTGCGAGTACCATCACACTGCCAGGAACGGGCCTTGGGTGAATATATTCTGACAATTTGCTGTGTGTACGTCATTAGGCTTGGTTGTATTAAACTTATGGTATGTGATCTTGCTTGCTTATAACTGTATGCAAGGTATTCCACTACAAACACTATACAGCATCAACTACATGTTTACAAATTAAACCTGCGAAGCTCACCAACATTATTGTTGACATTTTTGAGCATATTTTTCAGGTAACAATGAGAACTGAAGATCTAGGAGTGCTACCTTAGTGGAGACCCTAGGATGCATTTTTGAGACTGAACATACATTTTGTACATTGTTGCAGTCCACTAAACAAATAACATTCTTTTGAACACTTGTACCCGAGTTGTGGGAATTTACATTACAAGTTATCCTTAATGTGTATATGATCATATTATGATATGGCTATGCTGTCGTGAACCTTGATTATACACGACACAAGTCTCCGATTGTGTTCGGGTATCGTCGTGACACGCTTGTCATTATTTTATTATTGCTACTCTATTCATACCATGTGTTATGATGATCCCGTCTAGCTCACATTCCTCGTGTTTCCGCTATCAGCGAGGGTGTGACAGAGAGTGATAGAGGCGGTGGATTAGAGGATCATAACATTTGTAGGCGGATTTAGATGAAGAGTATCCAAGAAAGATGCACTTTGCCGAGCGAGGGTGAATTTGGACTTTGCATACGGATGAAGCCAAGGAAAGCATAGACACCCAAAGGGTTTTAGTTTGGTATATGTAGGTGGAGTGTTGTATAATTTTTCAAATGGTGATTTGAAGTCTAATATTTTGTGGGTAATCGGTTAATAAGATGAACTGCCGTTTGAAAGGCATGAGACCAAAATGGGAGTGGTAAATTGCAAAAGTGACAACCCGGTTTCAACAATATGTTGATGTCGCCGTTCCGCCACTCCATTTTGTTCCGGAGTGTGTGGGGGAGTGGTAAAATGAGCGATACCATTTTTTTGAAGATAAGGGATGAGACCAACGTATTCTCCCCCATTGTCTGAGAAAAGAGAGATAAGGGGAGTTTGGAAAAAATTCTCAACAAGTGTTTTAAAAATTGGAAATTGTGTAGAGATATCGGATTTTCTTTTAATGGGGGTAAAACCATGTATATTTGGAGAAAAAATTAACAAAGATGACGTAGTATTGATATCCATCGTTAGAAATTTTGACTGGTCCCCAAACATCGGAGTAGACTAGTTCTAGTGGTTTGGACACTTTAAATGAATTGTCTCCAAAAGGTAGTTTATGACTTTTATTCAAGGAACATGCATCACAATGAAAAAAACTATTCGCCACATTATTGTAATCAAGTCCTAAACTATTTAGTAGACGCTTTAGGACGTTGATAGACGGGTGTCCAAGTTTATGATGCCATGATAGAAGAGAGTCAGAATTCTTGGTGCTTGAGTTGAATTGCAAACGAGGATAAGTAGGAGATGCATAGTAGACATCGTTAATGTTGACCCCCCTCATGAGCCGCGCCCCCGTGCGAAGATCCTTAACAAAGAAATGAAAAGGAAAAAATTCAACGGAAACTTGGTTAGTCTTGCAAAGTTTAGCAACCGAGATGAGATGATTACGCAAACGGGGAACAAGTAATACATTTGATAAGTTTAATGAGCGGGACGGAGTGTTAATCGATGCATGACCGATATGAGAAATGGAGAGGGGTATTACCATTACCTAGGATGATCTCATCGGGTCCTCCATATTCGGATAGGTTGTGCAAAAATGCTTGGTCGGATGTAGCGTGGTTAGAAGCTCCACTATCAAACATTAGCGAAGGAACATGTTGAGAGGAGTTCGCCATGGAGACATTCACGGTCGGGTTCGTTGGTGGTTGAGCCAAAGCAAGATTGTTTTGTTGCAGGAACCGTGCAAACTTTCGACAGTCCTTGGTTTCATGCCCTGGAATATTACAAAATTGACAGAAAAAATTGTTACGATTAGTTCTAAAATGTGACATTTGACCACCGTTCCCATTGTGAGTATGTCGTGGGCCAAAAGTATTGGGCCTGTTTTGATTTCTGGTGGTTGAGTTGGGCCTCATGAAGTTTCGGCCAGCTTGAGATTGTATTGGGCTGGTCCTTTGTGTGAGATTAACAGTAGTAATTGGCTTAGTAGGTTTGGCCTCCAACAATGACCTTTCATGATCAACCAACTTCTCATAGAGATCAGAGAAGGCAATAGTAGTTTCCCGAGTCTTCAGTGCAGCAGCAATATCCTTGTAGTCATCACCGAGGTGAGCAAGAATGTGAACGGTAAGGTCATCATCATCGATTGGTTTCTGTGCCAAGGCTAATTCATCAGCAATAGCCTTCATCTCGTGGAGATAATCAGCAACAGGTCTGCTTCCTTTGTTGGTTGTGGCGAGTTTGGTATGCAAGGAGATAATTCTGGATCTAGAGACACTCGCATAGCTTTCGGTGAGACGGGTGAAGAGTTGGCGGGATGTTGCGGCAGAGGAAACGAGTGACTGGATGGTGTCCGAGCAGCTTCCAAGCAACGCGCCAAGGAGGATTTGATCCTGGCGGTACCAGGTACGATAAGTAGCGTTTGGTTTTCCATCAATGACTTTTGTTGGTGGTTCGGTTAAGCCATCCATGAATTGTTCAAGCTCGAGTCCGGTGAGGGTGGAGAGGACCTGCTTGCGCCACGCAGGGAAATTATTTGGTGTTAGTTTGGTGGGAAAGTTGGTGGTTGTTGAGAGTTGAATGACTGTAGTGGAGGTAGCCATTGTAGTGGCAGGAGGAATGACTGTAGATGGGATCGAAAAAGAGAAGAACTCAGGGGAGTTACAAGGCTCTTGATACCATATAATATTTGAATGATTGATATATTATTTACTGAATACAAGACTATAAATAGAGAACTGTACAACATGGAAGGAGAGACATACAAGGAGAAATTTACTATTCTAAATATAGAAAATATATGATTGTAAGGGAGCCAGCAAGGATGATGGAAATGTATAATAGACAGGCTTGACTTTTAGGCCTTTGATTAGGTATTTCTTATATTACCCATGTCATTGTGATCTTAGATTCTTTTTTTTGAACGGCTAAATTGGAATCACTCACGGATCACTGGAGTATCATCGTGCCACCAGTGTTACCACGCGATCAAATTCCACCACCAAGTCACCAATTCAGGAGGAAACTCATAATTATGAGAAAACCCCCCTTTGTGAGATTCGAACCCATGACCTAATAGGGCTTAAGTCTTATTCCACCACCAAGATGCCGCTGGGCTATAATGCCTTTGGCTGATCTTAGATTCTTTATTTTCTTTTTTGTCACAAAGTTTCTTACAATTTAATGTTTTTAGGATCTTTTTTTAAATTGTATATTTTTTTCATAACATATAACATATTCATTGTTTATGTTTTTAAAATTAACTTCTGATCTGATTGTGGTGAAGTACTGAAGAAAATATATAAGTTACGGTTTATCGTAGTAATCTTTACCAAAATTGGAAGATAGGATTTAGTTATACATTACCGTTAAGTGCAAGACTTCAACATTGGGATATCGTATGCTACTCTACCGAATTTAAAGGTATGTGATGACTTTGTATAATGAATTTATTTTATCGTAAACAATGGATTAATCATTTATTTGATGTGTGCATATTGATGACTTGGAATCACGGTTGGAGGCGACACATAAGGAGTTGACCTTCATACGATGGTGCGACTCAACGCGGTAATATAACAAAAGTTAGCCAAACAAGGGCAAAACCGTCCTGACCCCACAACCAGCGTCAACTCTTAGATTGTCATTACCCCAGACCATACTCGTTTCTTAGTTAGTTTTTGCTTTTGTATATATATCAATCATTTATTTAATTTATAATTATTTTAATTAAATTTTTTATTAGCGAGTCATTTTCTTTACAATAATTTTTTTTCTGAATTTAAAAATAACTCATATTTCTATAAATTAAATATCTTAAAATAAAATTAAGTATAATATTAAGATAAAATATTTTAAATTTGCTATTATTAAAACAAATAAAAGATTAAGATAAGAGTAAACAGTGTTTTTAGTCCCTGATGTTTGACATGTTTAATCTTTGAGTAAATTACAAAATATGTTCTTTATTAATATATGAAATTGCATGGTATGTCATTAATTTTAATAATTACATACCATGTCCTTTTATTAAAAGATTTTGCACACATATTATCATTTACACTATCATTTAAATATTCAGTTAACTCAGTTATGTGCCCCTCACATTAGGCTATTTTTATCATTTTTTTCACATCTAATATATTAAAAAATTTATAAAAAATAAACATTTTAAATGAAAAAGAAAATTAAAAAATATCAAATCGTTAGGAAGTTGGTGAAACCAATCACTCTTGGTGTGTGTTTATTCGACCAATTGTCAAAACTTTTAATGACAACAATCTCAAATAACATTTACTAAAGTAAGAAATTTAAGTCACAAATCATTTACAAGGTCGGGAAATCATTAATAAACACCAAAAAAATACACGTTAATACTTTATAAACTACTCATACCAATAAATAATAAAAAATTAATAAGGAATAAAAACTTAAAGATTACCTGTGATTCTTTAAAATGCTTATATAATTGCAAAAGCAAAAAAATAAACTATTAGTCGCTCGTTACTCACAAAACAGCATAACCCAGAAATTCAAAGAGCAACGAAATACACAAAATGAATTAGGGATTTTAATCTTAATTACCATCATTGTTTGTTCGAGTTTAAGGGGTTTCAATGGTGTGTGAGATGTTGTAGGTGGTGAAGATGACCGGTATTGGGCTATCAAATAGGGGGAGATGATGGATTTAATGGTATGGAACGTAAGAGGAACGCGAGTTCACTGACTTACCCAAAGATCCGATATCTTTTAATTTTAATTTTCATATAAAGTAATTAATTTTTTTTATTTTTTTAGTATATTAGATGTGGAAAGAAAATGACAAAAATGCACCTCATGTGAGAGACGTAACTGAATTAACTGTATATTTAACTAAAAAATTGTGTAAAGGACAATAGGTGTGCACATATTTTTAAAAAATGACATTGGATGTAATTATTAAAACTAAAGGACATACAATATAACTTTGTGTATTAATAAAGGACACAATTTGTAATTTACTCTTAATCTTTTAAGATAAAAAGAAATCTTTTTACATATATTACCTTCATATTGAAGTTATTGCAACCATTTTAATCTCTAGTACTAATGTCATCTCAAAATTATGTTAAAGCTCATCATTATACGAAGTGCATTTTAGTCTTTTTGATCAAGCGAAATAAATGTTTAAATAAATTTTTAGTGAAAATTTTTATGAAGCTAACTGTATACCACATCTAGATCACACCTAATCTTCATTTTATTAAACTCGAGCAATTGAACCATGTTGAGCAACAATGTTTGAGTGAGGATTCTTGAAGATGAACTAGGAATTTCATAAGATTAATTAGATTTGAAGTATAACTTAAGCGCTGATGGATCTGAAGAGTATGAGTTAGAAACGTAAAGGATGACATGAGAATATTAAAGTTTTGTTTTTAGTCATGGGGTGAGCAAAAATGGTTATAAAATGCAACCTCCTGGCATGATACATCAAAATATACATATTCTTTAAGATTAAAGGTTTAAACGGCCAAACTAGAGCACCAAAAGCATAATTTAGTCATATCTTAAAAATAATTAATTATTGAGATAGACCTATTAATAATTCAACAAAAATTTTAGGCCCTACACATCACTAAGCTTTTTGTGATTACATCGTTAGTAATCTATGAAAATCAAATTAATCATGACCATATTTCTCATGGAAATTCTCATCGGCAACTACAATGAGAGATATTTCTCCAATAAAAACCATCGTCAGGTAATCAGTTTTGTTTTTTTTTTTTTTTTTAAGCCCCACCATTTGGTGTGGTGGCAAAGGCTTTCAACTAATAACAGGGAGGTCAGGGGTTCGAACCCCACTAACCACTAATTTGATAAAGGAATTCACAATTAAGAAAGTAATCTTTCAAAAAAAAAAGGTAATCAGTTTTTTTTATGATGTCAGATGCCTAACACTTCAATATTGACTCACATACTCTCTCTCTATCTCTCTTAATTTCTTTATTTTTTTTTTGAAAAATGTAAAGCCCCGTTCCCGGGACGCTTACAGCTGGTTAATCATCGCACATAAAAGATATATTTTCATCCTTTTACATAAAAACATTGCAGCGGAAACATTTAAACATTCATTTCATTTCTATTTTGCAATGTAATACAACACTCATTATAAAATATTGTTTGTTTGCATTACAATACAAAAACATTAAACAAAAGAATGTCATTCTCAAAAGGAGCTGAGTAGCCGCCTTGCGCCATCCTCAGCAACACTACCTGTCAACTGGAAACACATAAAAGTCAGCGTTGCTGAGTGAGTTCTAGTTTTATAATAAAACATACTTTTCTTTCGTTTAACTGTTCTTTGCTTACATGCGGTCACACAACGTACGTACACATAGATAATATTATTATTATCTTCATCGTTCATTCATTAGCTTTCGTTCGTCTACTATTCTTCATTTACATTCACATTCTTTCATAACTCTTTCTTTCATTCGTACATATCTTACTTTCATTCGTACACATCTTACTTTCATTCATACCTTTGTTACATACATTCATACGTTCGTTACATTCATTCTTACGTTCATTTCATTCATGCATTCATTACATACGTACGTACGTTCATTTCTTTCATTCATACGTTCATTACATTCGTTCGTACGTTCATTACTTTCGGTGACATGTACAATACCCCGAACGTTGTGCACTACTGCTGGTGCTGGACTTGTGTTAACTAATCACGAACATTGTGCACGTATGCTGATCCAGTCACCTAGGGTAGGTACATGCACCACTTATCTTTCCTCGTTCATTTTGGATCAATGCCATGTGCTATACCCCGAACGTTGTGCATGGATACTGGTGCTGGACCTGTGGTAATTAATCACGAACATTGTGCACGTATGCTGATCTAGTCACCTAGGGTAAGCGGCAAGGATCCCATACATATGGTCAGTCACAAAGACTGAACCCCAGTGTGCATCCTTCGGGGTAGCTAACCCGCACACCGTTGAGCTAACACCTTCATAGGGTGTGCACCTCCATACATTTGCTTGCAAGCCTTTTCTTATTCATTTACGTTCCACTTTTCTTCATCATTAATATTTCACTTATTAATGATAATACTTTCGTTTAATCATAAACATTCTTCATCTTGTCATTTCGTACTTAACAATATTAAAATAATAATAATATTGTTAACAATAATATACTACTGATAATAATATCAGTAACAATAATAAGGGACAATCATTAATAATCATATCATGCATGAAACATCATCATTAAATAGCCCTTAGTCATCTATGGTCAAAAAACCTAAAGCACAGACTCCCACAAAAACTCTGCATTTAATTCTAAGTATAAACATTCTGGGCGCATGATCACTATGTAGGCGCATGAGCCCTGCTTAGGCGCATGAGCACTGCTGGGGCGCACCAACACTTAGGCGCATGAGCAACTCTGGGCGCATGGACACTATTTGGGCGCATGGCCCTACTTAAATCTTTTCTAAGGCATGAATCTAGGCGCATGGGCCCTGTTTGGGCGCATGAACACCAACTTGTAAGTTTCTAACATATTTTCAGTCCCAAGCTACATTTTAAACCTACTCTAAGCTCATTTTAACCATTCCAAACTTCAACTTAACATAAATACTCATAAAACACTAACATACATTGTAGATACATGTGTACCTAGTTTCTGATCTTAATGTAATATGTCTGTATTATCTTACACGTATATAATCGTTGGGTACTTAATGAAATGCAAATGTTTGGATGTGCTTATAATGTTTAATATTTCATTAACGAGGTGTTTAACGCATATCGAATTAAATATATAGGTTTGTGATTGTTTGAATTAATCTTGGTAATGTAATGTTTAGGAAATGTATTCAAACTTAGTTATGTGAAGTTCTCATACGAATGGACCATGCGAATGGACCATACGCATGAACAACTTCATGCGAATGTCTCAGTCGCACGACTGAACCAAGAGACTGGGTCAGTCGTGTGATTGTAACATAAGATTGGCTCAGTCGCACGACTGAACACTCAGTCGTACGAATGGATCAACCGCATGGCTCAATCGCACGACTGAACCATACGAATGGTTCAGTCGCCCGAATGAGAAACACTAACCTATAAATACCACTTAATTCGTTGAAAAACGTAACACTTCGAGAATTATCAACCCTAGCAATTCCTGTTCGTACAGAGTCTCTTCCAACTTCATAGAACGTTTCTGATCGATTCTAATCAATTCTTAACGTATTCTCATCGTTAGTTTTGATCGGATTAACGTTCTCCCTGATTGGATCGCAAATCAAATAGGATTCCGCACTATTTGATCTGGTTTCACGTTTGAATCAGTTAGTACTCCATCGTACACGATCCTAACAAGTGGTATCAGAGCTTTGGCTCTTGTTTCTTCGTGGATTCAATCGTTTTTGTGAAAAAGTCAACGCTTTTAAGCGAAAAAGATCCATTCATTCTGCTCAAAATCAAGTTTTTACGTGTGTATGTTCTGAAAATTGAGTCTTTTTCGAGTTGCAGCCGTCTAGGGTGTAAAAGATTGCATTTTTAGGACAAAGTGTGTGAAAAATTTTGATTTCAGCAGTCTCGGTCGCACGATTATCTCAATCGCACGACTGAACTTCATTCGCCAGTCCAATCGTACGACTGAATTCAATCGCTCGTTCAATCGCACGATTGACTCAGTCGGTCTTCCCATTCGCACAATAGCCCTAATCGCCTGCCCAGTCGTACGACTAAGCTCAATCGCACGATTGTGTTTCAGTCATCCCCCAGTCGTCCATCCCAGTCGCATCAACAGTCTGTTTGCCAAGTCTAATTCTAATTCATCATGGACTCAGAGAATTTTGCATTCTCAGCAGGAAAAGACTCAAGGATACAAAACCTACTGCTACTGGAAAATGAGATCGGAAACCATAATAAGCCACCTAAGCTGTTATCGATTGTTGAGTTTGCTCATTGGACGCAAAGGTTTGAGATTCATCTCAATGGAGTGGAAACTAATCTCTGGAATGCTATTGAGACTAGTTACAATATGCCAGTTGGAGCTGATGGTATACCCCTAACGTTGAGTGGATTGACTGATGCATAAAAGATTGCTTACAATGTAGAAAGGAAAGCCTATGCCATGTTAACATGTAAGGGCCCCATTCCCGAGAAACCTCACAGTTGGTAATTCATAGCATAAAATTAGTTTAATAACAAAACATTGCAGCGGAAAATAATTAAACATTCATTTAAAACTTAAAAACCCCATTGTACTCATACACTTGTCCTTTCAATGTAAACAAAACATATTCCTTGTTCATTAATTACAATAAAGACTTCATTAACAGGAATGCCATCCATATCTTCCCAAGTAGCTTCGTGGTGCCATCCTCAGCATCAGCGCTTACCTGTCCACTATTATGCATAAAAAGTCAGCTACGCTGAGTGAGTTCTAGTTTTATATAAATAAGAAAATATAATCTTTTATCCTTCATATAATGAACACGCATACATCATACTACAAACATTACTTGCATCGCATTAGGCACGTTCATTATCTTTCATTTTTTTCATTTCATTTCACTTCATCATAGGCGAGATTGCACAAAGCAAGATCTCCATGTTGATTGACAACGAATGTCAATCCCCGTCGGTACACGTTATCCATGGTCGCTACCCCCGACGGTTGATCGATCCCCGTCGGTACACATCTTCACGGTAGCTTCCCCCGACAGTTGATCCACACTGCTAGTCACATAGCCCGCTCGTGAATACGGATCCATCATCATACATCAGACTCACATAAGTGAAGTCTATCATAGTGCTTGCAAGACTTTTCATCATCAAACGGGCCCGGGGGTAACATTCGTTAAGTTCCACTTCTCATTAGTATTATCTTTCACTTAATATATATATAATACTTAGCTTATTAAGTGCACAACATACCAAGTACTAGTCATCATAACACGTAACCGACCCTCCGCGGGACAACGGGGGTTCGGGGGCGGCAGCCCCTGACAGCGGGGTCCTAGGGGCAGCAGCCCCTAGTGGGGTCCAAGGGGCAACGCCCCTGGCTGGGGCCGGGCTGCCAGTTCAGCGCGCCCGAAAATTATTTTGAGCTATTTAAATGCCACATTTTACTTTAGAAAAATGTATTTTCTTGTTAAAACACCTTGAAATCCTTAACTTGAAAACCTTATGTTTATTATGCATAATAGCCCCCAAAAACATGGAAAAACGTTTAAATAAGGGGGTCTAGAACTCACCTGAACTTAGCAAATAACTTCAATCCTAAGTTACTTAAGCTATAGTCCAAACACTCTAGCTGCACGAAAGTTAATACACAAAAACATCATTTTCTTCATAGTTTCGCCCACAGTTTCGCTGCAGCGAAACTGCAGTTTCGCCAGCAGTTTCGCTGGGCAGCACTTCTGCTAGTTTCGCTAGACAGATTCGCTGCCTTGAGCGCCCAACTTTCGTTGGAATTTCCTACTTTCGCGAAGTCTATGGGTCAGTCTGGGTCTTAGCGAGATTCCCGGCGAAACTGTAGTTTCGCCCGAGCGAAACTGTAGTTTCGCTGGAATTTCTCCTAGTCTCGCTGAACGAGTGCACAGTTTCGCTGGATTAACTCACAGTTTCGCTGGATCGGGGCCCAGTTTTGCTGGATAAATAAAAACTAGGAACCAGCCCGTTTTTAACCCAAAATCTTAACTTTTTACGTCCAAATCCTTGGTTTAACTTCCATGAAGCCAAATCTAAGCTTTTTACACGTTTTCATACGTAAAAATGTGACCTTTATGCGATTCTTTGCGACTTTCAAAACCCAAAACCCTAGAATCCGGGTTTGATCTACAGAAGGGTTTAGGGGTCGATTCTTACCTTGTTTGTTGCTCCTTTCTTTGAGATTTGATGCCCAAACGCCCAGATCTCCAATTCCTTGACCTTAGAAGCCCCAAATCTTGAGTTTCTTTCACTTTCTCTCTCTACTTTCTCTCTCTACGAAATTTTTGTTGCTAGGGCACAAATGGAGAAGATGGTGGTGTCTTGGGCAGGTTAAGGGCTGGTTATGGGCCTTAATCTTGCCCATGAACCCCACTTAGCCCATAACCCTTTTTCCTTCCTTTATTAAATCTCCATTAGTTAGGCTCACTTATCCTTAATGACTCGTTTTGACTTTTCGGGGTGTTACATAACACAGTCTATTCTTAAAGAAATCTTCCATCAGTATTCTGAGCACAAACAAAGTAAAAAGTTCTGGAAGGCTCTTGAGAAAAGGTATGAAGGGAGCACAACTCTTAAGTCCTTAAAGGCCAAAGCACTAAAGAAAGAGTTTGATAATTTTTCTGCCATCGAGAATGAGAGTTTGGACGATATCATTGACCGCTTCTATCATCTGATGAGTGAACTTCACACTCATGGTGTTCAAACGTCTAAGGAAGAAAAAGTGTCAAGTTTGGCTGACGGGCTTCCAGAGAATTAGGATTCGTTTATTTCCACCTTAAGATACAACTCAGTACTTGAGACCTTAGATATAAATGATTTCATCCCGAAACTGAGAGAAGAAGAAGTGAGACACAAGTACAAGGCAAAGAAGGGTTCATATGCTCAGGATCTGACTCTCTATAATGTGACTCCAACTCCAACTGCAAAGTCTTCAAGTGCTCCTCTGCAGACAACATTTGTTTCTAATACATCTGCAACTGGTCAAAGCTCATCGTCTGGTTGTGAGTCAACTGTCTCATCAGGGGTTCAACACAGTGTTACTGAAACTCAATCGACAAAGTTAGTGACAGAAAACTTGGGAAAAGTAACCGTGGAAGTGGTAAGGAACACATGGATTTACTTGCTGCTGTTGTTCATTCCTATGATGGCTTGGTAGCAGGAAAGATAGGGAACTACCACTTGGCTGATGAAGACTATGAGCAGGTGGATGAAAATGAGTTGGAGAGAATGGATATAATGTGGGCTCTCGCGAGTGTTGTGCGACGAGCAAAGAAGTTTGTGAAGAAAACTGGTCAGAATCTGGTGGCTACCAAAGATACTACTTTTGGCTTCGACAAGTCTAAAGTCACCTGTTTCAATTGTGGTGAGAAATGACACTTCAAGCGGGAATGTGTCAAACCAAAGAAAACTGGAAATGGGAACCCGTTTTCGTCCTTCCCAAAACAAGAGAAAGCGAAAAATCCAGCGTCAACAAACAGTGATTCAAAAGCAATGGTGGCTCAAGGTGATGAAGGACAGGACTGGTCCTTCCGATTCTTATCTGATGGTGAAGCCAACATTGCATCTGTTGAAGATCTGAATGAAGACTCAGCGAGTGAGGGGAGAACTCAGCTGAACCTGACACTGCTGATTTAGATGAAGACATAGCTGCTGTTGATCAACTTATTGAAAATGAACTGAATGTTGAATCTGAAGCACAATCTGAACCTCAAAGCGCTTTCATGGCTGGAACGTCAACATCTGCACAGGTTGAATCCAAGGATGATTTGTTTATTAAACATGCTTGTGTTGAATGTGATAAATTTAGGGAAAGCATTGATCTGAAATTTGCTAGGTTATTAGATCACAATGATAACTTAGTAAATGACTTAAAATTGTGCACAGAGGAAAACAGAGTTTTAAAATAAAATGAAAGTAGCTATAAAGAAAAGATTGATGCATTAAAGAAACAGTTAAAAGAAATTGAGGTTGTTGTGTTTAACCAAGAAAATGATATAAAGTTTTATTTAAAGACAATTGAAGAAATTAAAAGGACAGAGCAGTTTTGCAAGTTGAAAACGAGTCTTTGAAACAAAAACTCCACAATCTAGCTAGTTCTTCACATATTTTGAAAAACTTGGTTAAGGAACGTAACAACGGGGAAGGTTTGGGATACAAAGTTGTGCCTCCACCACATGAGATCCTTTTAAACACCAAAAAACATCCAATTAATAATAATCCAATAAAGGATCATGTGGTGACAACTCCACTGATCAGTGATCCGGACACAACAATTAAATCTACTCCTCCGGCTGCTAATCAGAAAGCATCAACGTCAGGTACAACTGGTAGAATTATAACTGAAAACAGGATGGAAGAGAATGTTCAAGCATCTCTTGGGTTGGGTTCAAAATCTGCTACACCATAACCTAAGATTTCCAAGACCACCTAAACTAAATTGGTTAAGCAAGATAACTACCATCTTCTAAGACAAAACACACATAATGTTAAACAAGTAAAATTTGTCAAGGAAGGTGAAAATCTTAGAAGTGAGACTGTAAGGATTCCTAGAAGTCTGATACAGCCAAAACACTCTTGAAACCATCTACTGAAGACAACAGCTGAAGGTAACAGCTGAAGACAACAGCTGAAGACATCAGCTGCAGACATCAGCTGAAGACAACAGCTGAAGACAACAGCTGAAGGTAACAACTGAAGACATCAGCTGAAGACAACAACTGAAGACATCAGCTGAAGACAACAGCTGAAGGTAACAGCTGAAGACATCAGCTAAAGACAACAGCTGAAGACATCAGCTGAAGACAACAGCTAAAGGTAACAGCTGAAGACATCAGCTGAAGATATCAACTGAAGACAACAGCTGAAGACAACAGCTGAAGACATCAGCTAAAGATATCAACTGAAGACAAAGTCTGAAGACAAAGTCTGAAAGTTTTCAGTAGTTGTCATAACAACTGAAGAAGTATTCTTCAGTAGTTGTGATGATCCTTCAGTAGTTATCACAACAGCTGAAGAAGTATTCTTCAGCTGAAGAAGTATTCTTCAGTAGTTATCACAACAGCTGAAGAAGTATTCTTCAGTAGTTGTGATGATCCTTCTTCAGTAGTTATCACAACAACTGAAGAAGTATTTCTCAGTAGTTGTGACAGTTCTTCTTTCAGTAGTTCTATGAAATGATCAAGTCCTCCTGCATGTTGCACAGAACATGAAGTAGTATTGCCATGAAAGTTTTACACCAATTCAGAAACATTTCAAGTGTAAAATCTTTCATAGCCAAGACCAATATCTTCAGAACCCAGAAATGAAGTCTTTCTTAGCTTCAAGACAAAGTCTGCTGAAGCCAAGAAACCAAGACAGATTCTTCCGAAGACTTTTATCATACATGCTTTATCTGATGTACTTTTTCTGCTAAGCTGAACCACTTTGCCGCTGCCCACTCTGGTTGGTCACCAACTTCTATGAGTTGGTGAAAAGGTCCATGCTTTAGGAAAACTGTACATTGAGGTCTTGGGTCAAACCTTTCTACTTTATGTACCTTTATCCTTTTGTAATATATTAGGATGTGAGCTATGGCATGTCATAGTCACTAGCCAAAAGGCAAATCTGCCTCTTGACTCGACATGGATTGTGTTGTCTAATTCGTGTATCCAGCTGACCTTCAAAGTATGACCGTCTGTAGGTTGTATTATATAGTATCTCAAAGTCTTGTAATGTATGCATGCTGAATACTTGTAACTTGAATTTGAGAAGCAATATACAACATCCTTGAAAACCAACCACTTGTGTTGTTATCTTTTCTTTCTGAAGTTACTCATGTGTTCATAGCATCATCATAACCGGTTCCCCATTTGATCTGTTAAGTGTTCTAATACACTCTCCTTATTGTGTTGTTGTGTTGTAAGTGCTAACCCTTCACCCGGTCCTGCAGAGACCAATAAAGAAGTGCCTGAAGTTTACTCACCGCCCCATAAAAGATCTCCTAGTCCTGTTGAAAGGAGGTCATGCTATACTTATGGACAACGCGGTCACATCTCTACAAATTGTCCACGCTATCAGACACCTAAAATTAAAATTGAACTAGACAATAAAGTAAAACAAGTTTCAAAACAGAGATCTAAAGCTCCCATTAGATCAAAGACACCTATTCGGTCTAAAACACCTTCTAGGTCGTTTACATCTCCTCCACGCCAAAGCCAACACAGACAAGTCACTGGAAAGTCTGTGATGCCTGAGGTAAAACCTGTTTTTAAAACGAAACCAAAGGTTCAAACTGTAAATCAATCATCGGTTTACCATAAATAATCCTTTCACAGGGATGGTTTGTGGAAAGTCAAAACAACTGATGTGTCTAAAAGCAAGGATAAGTTAAAAGTTGAGGTACCACCCACTGATAAAGGACAGTGGGTCGAGTTCATGATGTGTGATGCCTCAGGGAAACCCAAGCCAGTCAAGGCTTGGGTCCCCCTCCTTAACTAATAATTTTCTATTATGTGCAGGTTGTCCGCTATAGTGCTTCTACCAATACATGGATAGTAGATAGCGGAGCTTCCAGGCACATGATGGGAAATCAGTCCCTCCTTTACAATGTCAAACATATTAAAGGGGGACACGTTTCTTTTGCTGGAAACAAAGGAGGATACATTACTGCTCAGGGAGAAGTAGGTAATGAAAAGATAAGGTTCTATAAAGTTAATTTTGTTCAGCAATTAGAAAACAATCTTCTTTCAGTGTCTCAGATATGTGACAAGGGCTTCAAAGTTATGTTTGACAATCGGAAATGTTACATTCTGAAGAAAGAGATGGAAATTCCAGAGGAGCGGGTATTAATGTCAACATCTAGATATAATGACTTGTATGTTCTAGATATGTCTAATGCTTCTACTAGTGCTTCTACTGTTCAATGTTTCTTGTCTAAAGCTATAGAGAAGGACTCCATCTCATGGCACAGGAGAATGGAACACATTAATCACAGGAAGATGAATCATCTGATTCATAACAACTTAGTTGATGGAGTTCCTGTAAAGAACTTCAAACTTCCTGATTTTATGTCTCATGCAAGAAGGGAAAGCAGACAAGGAAATCTCACAAGACCAAGCAAGTCAATTCTATTGAGATGCCCCTGGAGCTATTGCACATGGATCTATTCGGTCCAGTCAGCATGAAGAGTATCACCGGAGACTGGTACTTCTTTGTAGTCACTGATACTACTCACGGTTCTCCTGGGTGATGTTTCTGAAAGCAAAGTCAGAAACCTTTGAGTCATTCAAAGTGCTCGTGACAACACTGGAGTCTCTCTACAAGCTGAAGGTTAGGAAGATTCGCTCAGACAATGGAACAGAGTTTAAGAATCAGTGGATGGATGCTTTCTGCAAAGAAAAGGGAATTGTTCATCAATTCACCTCTACATACACACCACAGATGAATGGAGTTGCTGAGAGAAAGAACAGGAGCTTGATCGAGACCGCCAGAACTATGTTGGCAGATTCTAAACTGCCAGTGCAGTTCTGGAACGAAGCTGTTGCCAATGCATGCTACACACTCAATCATGTGTCAGTAGTGAAGAGGCATGGGAAGGCTTGCTATGAGTTGCTACAGAAGCACAAACCCAACCTGGAGTATCTGGAACCATTTGGTGCTCCTTGTATGCTTCTGAAGAAAACTCAAGAGGGCAAGTTCAATGAAAAGGCAGATCAGGAGATCTTTCTAGGATACAGCATACCAGACAAACAAGTTTACAACAACTCTACTGGTCAGGTAGAAGTATGGTGCAATGTTGACGTTCAACGATGCACCATTCCTCCTGCTAGAAAAGGTCCATCGTCATTCTTTGACTACGATGGCTTTTTCAAATCATTCAATCTTCCTCTGATAGATTCGGATGAAGATATTACTACTCAGATAATGCACGATGTTCTAAACACACCGAATCTGGATACTAGCAATACAACACCTGCGAGTGGATCATCGGGATCTTCACCAACTGATCAGGACAAGAGTGATGACTAATCAGATGATGAGGAAGCAGCTGAGACAAGCCTTGCACCAAACGTTGATCAAGTAGGAAGCTCATCAGCTGCTGAACATGCATCTAGAAATACGGATACTGAACCTCCAGTCACAAATCTAGATACTGAAGTTGTCGTCCTTACGACACCTGTGACTAGGATCAGTACGAATCATCCGTCGGATGCTATCATTAGAGATCTACACTCCGACGTGCAGACGAGAAATCAGTTGCATTCTGTTGATTACGCTGCAATTATAGAAAAGGGCTACGTGAATGATGGGGTTTCAGATGCTTTGTCTCTCAAGTCGAACCCAAACACGTAAGCGATGCCTTGAAGGATGAGGCCTGGGTCTATGCTATGCAAGAGGAGCTACTACAGTTCAAGAAGCTTGGAGTGTGTAACACCCTTTAACCTCATAACAATAATATAATAAGGAGGGTGCTACTAGTTGGGTTGTTATAACGACTCAGAGACTACATACGCAGCGGAACTTTTCATATATTAAAAACTGTTTACATCGTTAACAATATTTACAAGACATTATCCGACATTTCAAAACTCTTTAAACTTCAAGTACTTCATTCTCAAAACCCAACAATTGTGGCCAGTATCATACACCATAACCGGAAGCTAACTCTGTGGGGGACCATCACGAGCACCTCTATTACTACCTGGCATGCATTAGAAAACAAACACAAAATCAGATAAACTGGTGAGTTCTAACATACACCACATTTCAGGTGTAGCAATTTATCAACTGTTATTACACCGAATGATCCACACACACATTCATCAGTCCATTTATTTATCCCAATATTGATATGCATATCGAATACCCACAAGGTATTTTATGGACATCTTTTTATCAATTTTAATTTGGTGGGTGAAACCTCCACCTCGCGCGTTGACGGGTCAAACCTCCGTCTATAATTTGGTGGGTCAAACCTCCACCTCGCGCATTGACGGGTCAAACCTCCGTCTATAATTTGGCGTTGACGGGTCAAACCTCCGTCTATAATTTGGTGGGTCAAACCTCCACCTCGCCATTCATCACAATTTACCACTTTCAACTCATTTTCACGTTTCATATTTAGTTATATGCATGCCAGTGCGCGATTTTTATCAAACAACATTTATCAAACGGCATAAACACATAAAAAGGGCAATTAGAACTCACCTTAATATTTCCAGCAAGTGGTTATCAATTCAATTATGCTAGGGCAGCTAAAACTTCTCTTTCTCAATGCAACCTAAAACAACAACCCTAACTTAGTCAAACCACCCCTAGCTGATCACTTCACACGACTAAGGCTATACGACTGGACTCATTCGTACGACTGAACATACGACTGAGCTTAGTTGTACGAATGGACCATACGACAGAGGTGCGAATGAGCTATAACAGGATTTGTGCGAATGACCTCCATTAGTACGATTGGTTCATGCGACTGGACTTCAGTCGCATGTTTGAACAATGCGATTGACTCAGTCGCATGAATGGGCATGCGACTGGGCTTATTCGCCTGAAATGGATTAGCAGCTGTGTTCTTACCATATTTGATCCAAAAATTAAAGTTTTAACCGTTCAGATTATACCATATTCACAACAGAACATATACACCTCGTTTACAACCGTTTCGGGTCCTTATTTCATCAATCTTCACAAAAACTAGGACCCGAACCTTCACTTTTCAGTTTAACAGAAAGATTTAACAAAACCCAGATTAAAAGCATGTTTTTGGATCAATTTCAACCACCTACACAGCTTAACATATTCAAGAATCGATCCGCATCAAGCAAAACTTACCAAAACGGAGCTAATTTACTCAATATAGCAAGAGTAGGGGTGTTGGGGTTCAAAAGGGACGAGAGGGTGAGAATATAGCAGATAAAATCTGCTTCTAACACCCTTAACCGCCTTACTTATGCTACATGCCAATTTTTAGCCGACATACTCAATCGTACGATTGGACCATTCGCACGGCTCAATCGTACGACTGAGCCCATACGCCCATCAATTGTGCGATTGAGCTTCATTCGTACGTTTGGCATGCGACTGAGGTTCCTTCGCACACATGTTGTGCGACTGAACACTAATCCTAATAAATAAATAATTATCAAACTTTTTTTTGGATGTTACAAGTCTACCCACCTTATTTAGGGTTTCGTCCTCGAAACCTGACTAAAAGAAATGGGGGTAGTTCCGTCTCATCTCTTCTTCTGTTTCCCAGGTTGACTCAGATCCTTGGCGATGTGCCCACTGCACCCAGACTAAGCTAATGCTTTTATTTCTAAGTTTCTTCTTCTTACAATCTATAATGGCCACAGGCTGTTCAACATAATTGAGCTTCTCATCAACCTCAATATCATCTAATGGTACATATCGAGTTTCATTAGCTAAGCATTTTCGTAACTAGGAGACGTGGAAGGTTGGATGAATAGCACTTAATTCTTCAGGCAAGTCCAACCTATACGCCACGTACCTTACTTTTTCCATTATTTGGAAAGGTCCAATAAAACGTGGACTTAGTTTGCCCCTCTTTCTAAATCGAATAATACCTTTCCATGGAGAAACTTTCAACAAGACAAAATCCCCAACCTTAAATTCAATTGGTTTCCTTCTATGGTCTGCATACGATTTCTGCCTGCTTTTCGCTTCTCTAATACGATTTCTGACTACTTCAAACTTTGCCATTGTTTCTTCAACTATTTCACTATTCCCTAATTCACGTTGTCCCATGTCTCCCCAATAAAGTGGAGTTCTGCACTTTCTTCCGTACAACATCTCAAACGGGGACATTTGAAGAGTAGCTTGATAACTGTTGTTGTAAGCGAATTCAGCTAAAGGAAGATGACTATCCCAGCTACCTCCAAAATCTATAATGCATGCCCGTAGCATATCCTCCAATGTCTGAATAGTCCTTTCACTTTGGCCATCGTTTGGGGATGATAGGTTGTACTAAAGTAAAGTTTAGTTCCCATGGCTTCGTGAAATTTTCTCCAATACCTAGAAGTAAATCTAGCATCTCTATCAGACGTGATACTTTTCGGAACTTTATGCAATCTAACTATTTCTTTAGTAAAGATATCAACTAGCCTTTCTACTGAATAGGTTTCCCGCATTGGTAGAAATAAAGCACTCTTGGTTAGCTGATCTACCACTACCCAAATAGTATCATAACCTTTTGGTGTACGGGGCAACTTCGTTATAAAATCCATAGTCAGATCGTCCCACTTCCAAACTGGAATAGCTAATGGCTGCAACAACCCGTAAGGTTTCTGATGTTCAGCTTTCACCTGGGCGCACGCCAGACATCTATTTACATACTGCATCACATTAAATTTCATCCCTGGCCACCAATAATCTTGCTTCAAATCTTGGTACATCTTAGTCATGCCTGGGTGAATGGAATACCTAGATTTATGAGCTTCATCAAGTACCATATCACGTAAAGCCAACGGAACCCACATTCGACCAAACCTGATCTTAACACCATGGCTATTTTCTTCTAAATATCTCTCTTGACCGACCATTCTTTCTCTCTTAATGTTTCCTTCTTTTAATGCTTCTAGTTGGGCTTCTTTCAGCTGTTGCATAAAATCAGGAGTGATTACAAGTTTATATGCTTTAACCTTAATCGATTCGTACTTCTCCTTTCTGCTCAATGCATCAGCAACCACATTGGCTTTCCCAGGGTGATATAAAATTTCACAATCATAATCTTTGATTAACTCCAACCATCGCCTTTGTCTCATATTCAAATCTTTTTGTTCAAAGAAGTACTTCAGACTCTTATGATCAGTAAAGATGTTACATCTCACTCCATATAAGTAATGTCGCCATATCTTAAGAGCAAAAACTACAGCTGCTAATTCTAAATCATGGGTTGGATAATTGACTTCATGGGTCTTCAACTGTCTAGAAGCATAAGCAATAACTCTTCCACGTTGCATTAAAACACACCCCAATCCCTGATATGATGCATCAGAATATATTACTAAATCATCTACACCTTCTGGTATTGCTAATACTGGGGCTTGTGTTAATCGATTCTTCAGTTCATGAAAAGCAGCTTCCTGTTCTTTATTCCATTCATACTTAACATCCTTTCGAGTTGAGTTTGTCAATGGGGAAGCAATTTTGGCAAAGTCTTGAATAAATCTTCTATAGTATCCTGCCAGTCCTAAGAAACTACGAATTTCTGAAGGACTTTTAGGAATTCCCCAGTTTACCACAGCTTCAATCTTTGCAGGATCCACCAATATCCCATCCGCATTCACCACATGGCCCAAAAATTGTACTTCTCTTAACCAAAATTCACATTTCGAGAATTTTGCATACAACTTATTCTTTCTTAAGGTTTCCAATACTTCTCGTATGTGACAAGCATGATCTCCTTCGTTTTTAGAATAGATCAAAATATCATCTATAAACATAATTACCGATTTATCCAACATCGGTTTACATACTCTGTTCATCAAATCCATGAAAGCAGCAGGAGCATTCGTTAACCCAAACGACATCACCAAAAATTCATAATGCCCATATCGTGTACGAAAAGCTGTCTTTGGTATGTCCTCTTCTTTTACCTTCAACTGATGATACCCGGATCTAAGATCTATCTTTGAGAACCAATTAGCACCTTGGAGTTGATCAAACAAATCGTCTATACGGGGTAATGGGTATTTATTCTTGACAGTCAGCTTGTTTAGTTCTCTGTAATCTATGCACATTCTCAAACTGCCATCTTTCTTCTTACAAATAAAACTGGAGCACCCCACGGCGAAGAGCTGGGTCGGACAAAACCCTTGTCTAATAATTCCTGTAATTGCTTCAGGAGTTCCTTTAATTCAGCCGGTGCAAGTCTATAAGGGGTTTTAGCGACAGGTTTTGCTTCAGGTATTAAATCAATTCTAAACTCAATTTCTCTATCAGGAGGTATACCCGGTAGATCCTCAGGAAATACATCAGGAAAATTACAAACCACCGGAACATCTTCTAATTTCTTCGTCTCCTTAACAGTATCAACTACATATGCCAAAAATGACTCGCAACCTTTACTCAATAATTTCCCAGCCTTAATCATAGATATGACCTTCACCACACTATCATGACCATCACCAAAAACCGTTACCAGATTATCATCTGGTGCTCGCAGCACAATCATCTTTCTTTTGCATATTATCTGAGCCTCAAACATAGATAACCAGTCCATTCCCAATACTACATCAAAACCTCCTAATTTCATCATATGTAACCTAGCAGGAAATTTTACACCTTCTAGTTCAACAAAACAATCATCTATTACCTCACTAACAACTATAAATTCATTAGAGGCGGTTTCTACTGAAAATGCAACATCTAGCTTTGATGGTTTAACTTTTATTAGGGCATGGAATTTTATTGATATAAAACTTCTATTAGCCCCTGAATCAAATAAAACTCTAGCAGGTACATCATTAACAAGAAATGTACCCGACACAACATCTGGTAATGTCTTAGCCTCCTCCGTAGTCATCGTAAATGCTCTCCCCGCTGTACCGCTACTACCACTCACGCTGCCTTTACTCGGTCCTCCCATTGTACGAATAGGAACCGATCCAGGTCTAAGTTTTGGACATTCAGATTTCATGTGCCCCATCTCCCCGCATCCATAACACCGAAGTTCTGGACATCTGGAAATAAAATGTCCAGGTTTCCCGCATTTACGACATGCCGGGTGATTCAGTCTACATTCCCCTCTATGAAACTTCCCGCATTTATTACACCGAGGAGGGGGACCTACAAAACCCCTAGCATTAAACTTCCTCTTCTGCGGCCCACTCTGTCCATACATAGGCCTAGAACTCAATGAAGCTTCCTGGTGACTCACCACTTCCTCTTTCACCACAAGTTTCTCAGACTCAGCGACCTCCTCATACATATCCGCAGCCAAATTCACCGTGGCTTGGTAAGTAGAAGGAGAATTAGACTTTACCAACATTCTCACCTTAAGGGGTAATCCCTGGATATATCTAGTAATCCTCTTTGTCTCAGGAGTTACTAAATGAGGTACCAAGCACGCCATTTCTTCAAATCTAGAAGTATACTCTTTATGACTTAAACTGCCTGCTTGAAACTGCAAAAACTTGATCTCAATTCTGTCCATCTCGCCCTTTGGACAGAACTTTTCTATCACCAGTTCTTTAAAAGTTTTCCACGTCATCTGACTTACGGCGGCCTCACCCATGGCCTGTTCCACTGTATCCCACCAGTACAAAGCTTCTGCTTGAAAAGAATGCACTGCAAAGCCCACCTTCTGATCTTCCTTGCATCTACTAAGTTTAAACGCCGCTTCCATCTCTCGTAACCATTTGTAAGTTACTACTACATCCTTCTGGCCTTCAAACTTAGGCGGGTCACATTCCTTAAAATGCTTATATGATATTGGTTTCTTCACTACAGGCTCAACAATAACAGGTGGAGGGGTTGGTTGGGAAGATGATTCACCACCTTTCCTAAGGTCGCTCAGCATTTCAGGTAAGGTAGTACGCAACACTCGGGCGACTTCATCACCTATAGCTGCCTTAAGTTCATTGCAGGATCGGATTTCGTGTGGTTTTTCTCTCAACTCACTGTGAATCAACACTCGGCAAGCAGTCTATGAAGAGTTGATCACAATATAACAAGTAACAAGCAGTAAGAAAATCTAACAGCAGATAAATTTTCAAGGTACTTTTATATATTGCTTCTCAACTCAAAGGATTACAAGACACTTGGACTCAAATCACTTTTATAAAGAGTTACAGGGAGAAGATATATATAATACTACCTACAGCCGGATATACTTTGATACCAGCTGGACACCTCTAACCTTACATCTATACTACAAGACTCTAGGTGAGGTCTTTCAGACATTGTGCCTGAGAGTTGGTAGTCAGGACATGTCCCTGACTTACCTTTTGTCACCAACTAAAGTTGGTAACATGTACTATCATAAAAAGGTGAACAGTAGAATAAAGTATGGTCAACAACATGGCTCTTTAGGAAGATGCCATGCTGTATCAGAGGTCTGCAGCGGACTGTCAGGGACCATACTTTTATCTGCTGGACATAGCAATGTCTTCCGAAGGATAAAGTGCTTCGGAAGGATAACTTCTTCCGAAGGCACTTATACTTCGGAAGACTGCTTCTTCCGAAGCTTGGAGTCTTCTTTGTCTTCGGAAGCTCAGACTTTGTCTTCAGCTCTTTCATCAGACTTTGTCTTCGGAAGCTCAGACTTTGTCTTCAGCTCTTTCATCAGACTTTGTCTTCGGAAGCTTTCAGACTTTGTCTTCGGAAGATAGTCTTCAGCTGTTGGCTTCAGCTGTTGTCTTCAGCAGTTGACTTCAGCTTTTGCCTTTAGTAGATATCTTCAGCTGTTGGCTTCAGCTGTTGTCTTCAGTAGTTGACTTCAGCTTTTGCCTTCGGAAGATGTCTTCAGCTGTTGTTCCTTAGACTCTCGGAAGATCTCTTGCTTGGCTTCGGAAGCCCTTTAATGTAGTACCAAAAAGTTGACTATGAAGTGAATTTGGTTGCACCAGCCTTATCATGATCCAACAAACTCCCCCTAGGCTGATGCTACCAAAACTTCACTTTTCTCTTCTTCTCAAAGCTCTCAGCACCAAGGAAAGCAGGTGTTTATCAGTGTCTTCATTCTTTCCTGCTGTGATGCTGAGAATCTTGTACAAATCTTTGGTGGACAGAACCTCTACTCTGTCACCTTGGATTATGTGTACCCTCTGTTGTGGCCCTCTGAAAAGAGTTAGTTGATGGGAAGTATAGTCATATTCCCATCGAACTATTGGTTCCAATTCGGGACCTTCCACCATCTGTAGAAAGGCTGTGCCTTTGGTGGTTGATCTTTCCTTGTCTTCCACTTTTTTCAGCTTCAACTCTTCTTCAATCTTGGCTCTTCTACTTCGTTCAGCCAAGTGGAGACCGCTGATGTGGTTTCTGATGTGTGCAGTAGTCTCAGAGTTGGAGGGATTGGAGAATGGCTTCTCTGCAAGCTCAGCAAGATCAAATCTGCTGAGATGCAGTAGAGAAGTGGCATTGAGCCTGTTGGTTTCACCATTCTCCCTTTCCACAACAAAGTTGTGAGAAGGTTCATCGAACCTCCACTGGATTATTGCATTTCTAGGTCCAGGAGATTGACCAGAAATCCTGTCCTCTTTCCTGGTATCCAGCAGAGTCACCAGTCTTCTTCTTAGTCTCTTCTCCTCAGCATTGAGGGTATCGGAGTTGAGACCAAGAAGTCTTGCAGCCTGGCCCAAGGTTTCTCTAGGCAATTCAAGAAATTGGCCTAGGGTGAGGGAGCTTGAAGAGTTATCAACATAGGTGATGTTGATAAGCTCTCCCTCACAGGAGATACTGCTCAAGGTAGTGCAGTTAATGAGCCTCGTCTTGAACTCCTTTATTTCTTCAAAGGAGAGATGTTTAGGAGGCTGAGGGGATGATCTTGGTTGTTGTTGGGTAGGCTTAGGTTTAGTGGTTTTGGGTTGAGTCTTGGGTTTTAGGATGGGTAGTTTGGGTGGTTGAGGTGATGTGGTAGGTTTGGGTAGAGTTGTGGGTTGAGGGGTAAAGATTTCATCAGTGGGTTCAGGTTTAATGGGAAAAGGGGTTGGCTCTGGTGTGGGTTGTGGCTGTGGTTGAGTGGCTGGTGTGAAGACCATTCCCTTCATCCTCCTGTACATCTCCTTCCTTTTCCCCAAACGGATGTCAGCCTTTATTTCACTGACTATCCGCTGGAGTGTCCTTTCGGACATAGGTCCCACCTGCCTACCAGAGAAGCCATGAGCCCGGAGGTAGTCCTTCATCAAGGCTTTGTCAGTTGACTTCTTGGCAGCAGTGACCTCCTTCTCTTCCTCCCTCTTCCTCTTCACCTTCAACTTCTCCCTAGCAGCCTTCTTCCTTTCCTTCTCCATTTGATCCTGCTCTTTGTTGTGGAGCAGCAGGATCATATGATCATCATGTGGAGACAGTTCAGGAAGACTGAAGCCTCTTGAGAGGAGGAACTTGATCCTAGCCTCTCTCAGCCTCAGGGCTGCCTCCCTCTGCTCTTGTTCTTCCCTCTCCAAGGCCAACCTGGCTTCCCTTTCTTGTTGTAGCCTGGTTGACCTCTCCAAAGTCACCAACTCCTCTAATGGTAGCAGGAGTATTTCCTCATTGGCAGCTCCTAGATTGATGAGCTGGTCAATGAGTGCTGTTCTTCTCCTCTGGTTGATTTCTTCCTGATTGGCTGCAGCTGCTTTAGAACTAGCAGCTAACAGCTTCTCAGTAGGAAACCGACCTTTCTTTTTGGCCTTCTCAATCTTCTCCTCCTCCTGAAGCTCTTCCGCAATCAATTTTCTTTTGCCTTTGTCTTTGATTGTGCTTGACTGTGGTGGTTCTTGGATGGAGGGCTGTGATTGAGAGAGAAGTTCAGCTGGTGCTTGGGTTGGAGGTATTTCAGAAATGTCCTCCCTGCTCACCTCAGATGCAATTTCAACAATGACATCTGTGATGGTCAGTTCCTCAGACATCTGAAATAAGCCTTCCGCAGCTTCTATTTCGGCCTTGGAAGACTTGTCTTGTTCTTCCGAGGCTTCCATGTAAGCTTCGGAAGCCTCAGCTAGAGCTTCGAAAGATGAGACTACTGCAGATTCTGTCCCATCTGTTTTAGTTGCTGGGCCATCAGTCCCCATTTCCCCTTCGAAGCTAATCTCAGGTTCCATGAAGACCTTAGGTTGACCAACTTCCTCCACAGTGGTAGAAGGTGCAGTCAGTCTTTGAAGCTCCTCAGCCCCAAAGTATGCAAGTGTGGTGTCGGGGCTGGGCTGTTCTAGGGATGATCTTAATACAAACTGTGTGAACAGTCTGTAGAGATCTTGAAGCATCCTTGAGTCAATCTCCAGAAAGGATTGAGATGACTCAGGTAGTGTAATGATTTGTTGGGTGGAAATGAGTTGGGTCTGTGGTTCCATAGGTGTTTGTCTCTGAACTTTCTCCCCCTTTTTGGTAGCATCATCTTGAGAGCTAGATGAGCTAGAGGAAGAAGTCATTGAGACCTGGATTGGTACATGCCTAACAGACCTCTCCGTCTGTTTCTCAGCTAGTTTAGCCTTGAGAGAGTTAATCTCAAGTTGCTGAGTGGCAGTCCTTGATTCTAAGATCTTCACCTGTGATTCCAGGTTGGAGACCTTAGAAAGCAAGTACTGAAGTGTTAGTTGCATACTTCCCTCATCTTCATAGGAAGAATCACGGGGAGATGAGATAACATACCTAGTATGCTCACTCTCACCACCAGATGTGGTTTCTTGGCACCCTGGTTTCCTTTGCTCAGAGTCATCTCTTTCAGAGATGTCAATGGGCAAAGTTGCCGTAGACTCAGTCCTAATTATGTTACCACTATCCTGAGAGCTCAATGAGAGACTCTGAGTAGTGGCAGCTGAGTCTACATGAGTCCCCTCCACATCAGTGGGACTCACCTCAGTAGCAGGCTTCTGATGGGGGCTAGAGACAAGGGATCCCTCTTGGCTCTGTTGATCTCTTAGTGGGTGTTGTAGATCAACTTTATGGCCATGGAGAGATGTAATCTCTTCATCAGTTCGGAGTAAAAGGTCAGTGAAAGAGAGGGTGGTTAGTCCTACTGACCCGGGACCTTGATCAATGTCTACAGGCATTGAGCCTATGGTGGGGTTGTCCCTAGAAAGCTGCACAGGGGAGTGTAGAGACTCACCCTGTGGGCTAAAGGCTTGGGGTTCGGGCTCAGGGGTTTGAGACTGAGGAGGCTCAAAACCCACATTGAGGTCAAATGTGAAGGATGGTGTGACCTCGGACTGAGTGGGAGCCCATGATTCCACTCTAGTCCTTTCGGTGTGAACAGGAGGAGCTTGTTCAATCAGAGTAGATTGAACAAGGGTTCGTTTGGGGCGTCTCTGATATGTGGCTTTGATGGGTAAAGAAGGTTTTGGTATTGTGGTGGATGTTGCTGGTGTGGGTTCATCACCTGTGGGGAGAACAGGGATGTCACCAGGAGCTATGCGCTCAGTCATCTCTGGAGGTAATGGAGTGTACCGTCCAGTGAAGTTGGTGGACATCTTCTTCAGTGTTTTGAAGATGGTAGGTCTCATGTGTGGAATAGGAAGAGCAGCTGCACAGACAAGCTTGCTTGGTTCCATCTCACAGTTGATTATGTGTTGAAGAAATCGGGGATACATGAAGAATGTATCCCTGCTGAGATTGGCGATTAGGTTGTTCAACACGAATCGTGAGTAGTTGAATCTGAGGCCTCTCACCAACCCATGAACTAGGCATCCTAGTTCATATGGGATTTGATCCCAACCCCTGATTTATTGGAGAGGCAGTGCAAAACAATATGCAGCAGGAACTTCCAATGGTAAGAGAAGTTGAACTTGTATACTGTGGACCTGCTGACATCGCCTCCATATCCCATGAGGATATAGGTGCCTTCCAAGTCTTCCTTGGGGAACTCAATAGGAGCCCCATCATCGTGAAGCTCGAGATGCTCCCTGATGATCTGTTCATTGATGACCAACTCTTGGCCACAAACTCTGGTTCTCAGGACTCGAACCCCATTCAGCACTGTAGTTTCTCCGTTGCTCCAAAATTCTGACATATGGTTGGAGTATACGGTTGGGTTAACTGTGAGTGCAGTGAGATAGGTGGATTCGGTGAGAAAGGTGATGATTTGGGTGAAGTCAGCATCCCTTGACGAGTCAAGTAATGCGACTTGGTTGTGCTGAGGGTTTAGCGCCATTGGAGAAGAGGTAAGCTTGAAATTTTGAGTGAAATTTATGGTTTGACAGTGAAGGGAACAATTTGGGCTGTAAAGTGGTAAAAGAAGAAGAAATTGATAAGTCAAGATTATTTAAAAAGGAGTGAATAGTGGTATGGTGGTGGTAATAGGGTAACTGTTTTGGGGTTACTGTGGGTGGTATGGTGGTTTACGGCGGAGAAATGATGTTGGCGGCAAGGATAATTTTAAATAATCTGACATTATCAACAAAATCTTTACTTTTTACAGAGTGGGGCCCAAAAGATATCCGTTACATATAAAAACCTTTACTTCCGAGGGTAAAACATTTCCGAAGGTATTTTCTTCCGAGGGCAATTTCTCTTCCGAAGCATGATATTGCTTCCGAAGGTAAAATTGTCCTTTGAAGGCACTTTATCTTCCGAAGCAAGACATTGCTTCCGAAGGTAAAGCTGTCTTTCCGAATGGAGAGTTGTATAAGTTTCGGAAGTAGATCTGATATAAAATCAATCGCTTCTTCCGAGACCAAAACTCTTCCGAGAAGAAAATTTCCATTGAGGAATTTAGCTTCGGAAGATATTCAAGAATATCTTCCGAGAGTTAGTTCCTCTTCGGAAGGAATTTACACTTGGAATGGTTTAAAGATCTTTTGTAACAGGGCTTAAATTGTATTGACACAAGACATTACTCATTTAAAAAGGTCTTCAAAAGAGGTAGTTATTCAATGTTTATCATCCCAATTGCTGATATGAGATACTTAAATCTTTGTTCATCAAATGCCTTTGTGAACAAATCAGCATATTGTTCATTTGAGTCAACTTTGATTAACTTTATCAGTTGTTTCTCATGAATATCTCTAATGAAATGATACCTGACATCAATGTGTTTTGTCTTGGAGTGCTTCACCGGATTCTCAGTAATGGAGATAGCACTGTTGTTGTCAATATGGATAGGAGTAGTCATGAAGTTGAACCCATAGTCTAACATCTGATTTTGAATCCATAGCAGTTGAGCACAGCAGCTAGCAGCAGCAATGTATTCAGCTTCAGCAGTTGATGTAGAGACACAGGATTGTTTCTTGCATTGCCATGAGATAATCCTTCCACCAAGAAATTGACATCCTCCTGATGTTGATTTCTTGTCAATGTTGCAGCCACCATAGTCACTGTCAGAGTATCCATAGAGATTGAAATCACTATTTCTTGGATACCAGAGACCTAGTTTAGGTGCTCCTTTGAGGTATCTGAGGATTCTCTTTGCAGCAGCTAGGTGAGACACCTTCGGAGCAGCCTGATATCTTGCACAAATGCATGTGGCAAACATGATATCTGGTCTACTTGCAGTGAGATACATCAGAGAACCAATAATTGCTCTATACTGATGTTGATCAGTATCCTCCCCCTCAAGGTCAGGGCAAAGATTATGGTTTCTGGGTATGGGTGTCTTGGCTGGTTTACAGTCCTTCATTTCAAATCTTTCTAAGATGTCTGAGACATACTTAGATTGACTTATGAAGAATCCTTCCTTCATCTGTTTCACCTGGATTCCTAGGAAAAAGTCCATTTTTCCCATGGAACTCATCTCAAACTTCTGCTTCATAATGCTTTCAAAGTCTTTGCACATTTGATCATTTGAAGAACCAAATATGATGTCATCAACATAGACTTGTACAAGCAAAATGTCTTCTCCACTCTTTCTGATGAAAAGAGTCTTGTCAATGGTACCTCTAGTGTATCCATTCTTCAGGAGAAACTAAGACAAGGTCTCATACCACAGCCTAGGTGCTTGGTGCAGCCCATATAGAGCTTTATCCAGCTTGCACACATAGTTGGGGTGCTGTGGGTCTTCAAATCCTGGAGGTTGACACACATAGATTTCCCTGTCTATATCCCCATATAGAAAAGCACACTTGACATCAAGTTGGTAGACTGTGAAGTTCTTGGATGCAGCATAAGCAAGGAAGATCCTAACTGCCTCAAGTCTTGCAACAGGTGCAAAGACATCAGTATAATCAATTCCTTCCTCCTGGGTGTACCCTTGAACTACTAGTCTTGCCTTGTTCTTGATAATCAAGCCTCTATCATCATTTCTTGTTTCTGAATACCCATTTAGTGCCTATGGGTACTTGACCAGATGGTAGTGGGCATAGATTCCAGACCTTTTGTCTTTTGAATTGAAGCAGCTCCTCCTGCATCGATTCAACCCAACTACTATCCTTTAAGGCATCTTCTACCTTCTTTGGTTCCATCTGAGACAGGAAGCATGAGTACAAGCAGACATTCCCATGATGAGTTTGTCCTCTTGTTCTCACACCCTCAGAGACATTTCCTATGATGTTCTCAGTTGGATGAGTGTTGTGAATCCTAAGATGAGGAATCACTTCCAATTGCAGAGATAAGTCTAGGTTAGACATATTCTGATCAGGAACTGGATCACTCTGTCCAACTGCTGTTTCAGAGTCATTCAATGAGGACTGATTGAATGATTGAGAAACATCATCAATGGTTGGTTGTGAAGTAGTATTAACAGTTGCCTGTTCCTTCAGAATACCACTTCCCTCAACCTGGTGTTGTAGTGGATCACCTGAGGAACTTTGAGGTTGATCAAGTGATTCACTTGTTGAAGCTTCACTATTTCTGGAGATAGTTACACTGTCAGATCTGTGAATAGTTGAAGCTTGTTGCCCTTCAGCTCTTGGAGAATTTGGAATAGGTCTGGGAAGCTCATATAGTTGACCTGCATCAGCATCAGCATCATTTGAGCACCTGTTCCAGCTGAAACATTCTCACAAGATGGTTTAGAATAGTTTGGAAACAATTCTAAATCAAAGATATACTCAGGTCCATTCCCCCTAACACAAGGAGTGTGCTCATTAACAACTATGTTGGATGACTCCTCAAATTGTTGATTCTTAATATTGTATACTCTATAAGCTTTGGAGCTAGAAGAGTATCCAATAAAGATAGCATCATCCGACTTCTCAGCAAACTTTGCCAAGTTGTCCTTTGTGTTAAGTATGGTACACCTGCAGCCAAAGGACCTTAGAAAGCCAATGAACGGTGGCCTCTTGTTCCATAACTCATAAGGGGTTTTTCCATGGGGCTTAACTACAAGAACCCTGTTCTGCACATAGCATGCAGTGCTGACTGCCTCTGCCCAGAATGTTAGAGGCAGCTTTGAATCAGCTAACATGGTCCGAGCAGCCTCAATAAGTGTCCTGTTCCTCCTCTCAGCAACACCATTTTGTTGAGGAGTTCTGGGAGCACTATATTGTCTGGCAATCCCTTTTGAGTCACAGAATGAGTCAAGAACGAAGTTCTTAAACTCAGTCCCTTGATCACTTCTAATAATCTTAACCTTGTGATCAATTTGATTTTCTATTTTAAGAATAAAAGATTTTAAAGTTTCAGCAGTTTCATCTTTACTTCTTAAAAAGAATACCCATGTAAATCTTGTAAAATCATCAACGATCACAAGGCAGTATGATTTCCTTCCAATGCTCATTATACTTGTGGGACCAAAAAGATCCATGTGCAATAAGTGTAATGGAGTAGTGATAGAGTTAACACATTTGGATTTATGAGATGATCTGTGTTGTTTCCCTTTCAGGCATGCAACACAGTTATCTTTGCAGAAAAATTCCTTTTTAGGCAAACCATGTACCAAGTTATTTTTAGACAATTTATTCATTGTTTTAAAATTCACATGACACATGCGTTTATGCCATAGTGTTGACTCATCACTATCAGCTTTGGAAAGAAAGCATGATACTTCACCCATAGGAGAAGCATTGTTCATATCCAGCTTGTACATATCCCCTTTCCTGGGAGATCTGAGAAGCACCAATTCCGGAGGAATTGTCATCCCTGGTTTGAGGATAATGCACTCATGTTCTGTGAAAAGCATCTGATGCTTCTGATCACAGAATTGAGAAACACTTAACAGATTGTGTTCAAGCTGTTTGACAAAGTGAACTTTGTCAATGTTTATTCTGCCATTGGATATACTTCCTCTGCCAGAAATATATCCTCCGGCCTCACCTCCAAATTGGACAGGCCCTCCATCAAAGTTCTGGAATTGTTGAAGGAGAGATCTGTTCCCTGTCATGTGCCTGGAGCATCCACTATCTACAATCCAGATATTGTTGTTCTTGTCAAATGGATGTCCCTGCACATAAGATGAGATGGTTAGTTTTGTTTGGAAGCCCAAGCCTTGCAGGTCTCGGGCTCTTCCAAAGATAGTGACATAATTGAACCAAAAGATATGCAGTGGGGTTCAATAGAGGTCATTGTTGAAGAAGAGGTTTGGGCTGCAGCATCTTCCTTGATCTTCCAATCCATCCTTTGGTTGATCTTTGAGGATGAGCTTGTTGAAGCTTTTGCAGCATGGTCTTCTTCCGAAGCTTCTCTCTTTTCGGAAGAAGCCTTCACCACCTTTTCTTCCGAAGTAGTCTTCTTCTGAGATGGTTTCAAGGGAGCCTTCTTGTTCTTCCGAACCTTAGAAGGTTTGGCTTCCGAAGCCATTTTCCCTTCGGAAGAAGCAGTTTCTTCCGAAAGCAACTTGGCTTCCGAGACCAACTTTCCCTTTTGCCTCATTTGGACCTTTTGAAGTGGTCCAACTAAGAAGCCTTCTCTGACTACTTCTTTTCTAACATTATTTGCATAATGTGTGCTCGCTGGATTGTAGTAACAATCTTTAGCCATGTGGTTGTGCAGACCACACATTATGCATGCAATGTTAGTCTTCTGGGAACTTGCAGGTTGCTGTTTCTTGGGTTTCTTCTCTTCATCAGCAACTTTCCCTTTTAACTTCTGATCCTTCAGTAGGACAGGAGTGCTGGTACTACACTCCTTTCCTGAATCAGGAGTACCTACCACTTGAAATCCGGCAGAAATGAAACACCCTTTTGCTTAGGGTCAAACTTAAGCTTGGACTCTGCAACCTTCTTAGCAGTCCTTCTAGCAGCTTTAGCTCTGCTTCTTCTTGCCTTGGTGGTCAGGATTTGGTCATCACAGGTGGAGATGGGTGTATCCTCCTGTTTCTCCCCTGTGGAGGCCACTATTTTTGCTTCACCCTCTAGTTCCAATGGAGAAGGGTCAGCAGTTGGAACCTCTTGCTCTTCAGTACCACATCTAGGTAGTCTGATAGACTCATAAGAGTGTGGTGGAGCTATTTCACTGGTTCCCAACCCTTCTTTGTTTTGATAAAACATTTTGGAATGAGAGGTTGATGCAAGAATAGTTTGGAAGCTTTGCTCAGCAATAGCTTGCTTCCTGGCCTGAGCCTCAGCTGTGACTAACTGGGCTTGAACTTCAGAAAGTTTGGAGATCAGATCTTTGATTTGAGTCTTGTAGTTAGTCTTTTCATGTTTCAAAGAGACACAGTTTTCTCTAACTCATCAATTTTCCTTTGATAGTCAGATTCAGCTCTTTTAAAGTCAGATTTTAGCACATTTAAAGACTCAACCTCAGATCTGATTTCCGAAATGTAATCCTTATACAATTTAACTTTAGCAATACAGGCAGCAGTACAAAGATGTTCATATACCTGATCATCATCTGTTCCGGCCATGAGTGCTTGAGCGGGAGTCACATCCTGTACCATGAAGCTCCAGTCAACTTCCTGAGCAACAGCAGCTGTTTCAGTTGACTTTTCTTCATGCTTGGAGCAGTGGGATGTGTGGAGGCCTGTGGGGTTCCGGGTTGTTCTTGGTAGCCTTGCATTCCCTAGCAAAGTGACCAAGTTGGTTGCAGTTGTAGCACCTTGCTTTGCTCTTATCAAACCCAAACTTGCTGTTGACTGGGTTTTGAGGGAATTGCCTTCCAATTCTCTTGAAGAACTTCTTCGCTCTATAAGTTAAAAGAGCCATCTGCTGGACAATGTCCATGTACTCCACATCATCTGGATTGAAGCACTCAAGATCATCAAAGCAGTATTGAAAATCACCAGAGTGTCCACTTCCAGAGACAAAGGCACAACTATCCTGAAAGGAGTTGTGTTGAACCTTTTGAGACTTTGGAGTCTCAGGTAGAGTGATGAAGGGTCCAGTATGTGAGTTGTCAGGGTAGCATAGCAACTGATGTTGTGGTTCCATGCTTTCCCTTTCAACCACATGAAGGGCTGAACTCTGTTGGTTATTGGAGTGGTCAGAGGAGTTCTGCATGTTCATCTCCATCTGAAATGCACTTAGGATACCATACAACTCTGTGAGAGAAAGAGTCTTAAGGTCCGAAGTTCTCTTGATGACAACACAGTAGTGAGTCCATAGCTTAGGAAGAGAGGACATGAACTTCCTAACTATGTCTCTGTTCTCAAGAGCTACTCCAATATCTGCCAGAGTGTCTACTAGCTCAACATACCTGAAGTATTGTTGAGTCAAGGTCTCACTAGCCTTGAAAGTAAAGTTCTCAAACTGCTGCTTCAAGAGATCTTTCTTGTTCTCTTGAGTTTCCTTGGATCCCTCATACATCAGCTTCAAAGCTTCCCATAAATCTTTAGCAGTCTTGCACTTCTTGAAGCGTCTGTAGACGAGTTGGGGAGAGCAGTTTGGAGACAAGTCATAGCCCTTTGATCTAGCTCTATTCTCTTCCTATCTTCCTCTGAGTAATCATCAACATCTTTTGGAATGATGCGATTACCAGTGGCAGATGTAGTGCTTGGTATGAAAGGACCATTGACAATGGAGTCCCACATCCTTGAGTCTTGACACTTGATGAATCCTTCCATCCTGATACACCATGTGTCAAAGTCTTCAGGGGTGATCATAGGGGACTTGGTCAAGGTACCAGTTTCCATATCAGCCTTGGAGAAAGCAGCCATTTGAGTGAGTGGATTGTGGTGAGGAGTGAAAAACAGGTTGATTAGGATGGTAAGATCTCACAATCAAGAGCCTGGAGCTCTGATACCAATTGCAGGATCGGATTTTGTGTGGTTTTTCTCTCAACTCACTGTGAATCAACACTCGGCAAGCAGTCTATGAAGAGTTGATCACAATATAACAAGTAACAAGCAGTAAGAAATCTAACAGCAATAAATTTTCAAGGTACTTTTATATATTGCTTCTCAACTCAAAGGATTACAAGACACTTGGACTCAAATCACTTTTATAAAGAGTTACAGGAGAAGATATATATAATACTACCTACAGCCGGATATACTTTGATACCAGCTGGACACCTCTAACCTTACATCTATACTACAAGACTCTAGGTGAGGTCTTTCAGACATTGTGCCTGAGAGTTGGTAGTCAGGACATGTCCCTGACTTACCTTTTGTCACCAACTAAAGTTGGTAACATGTACTATCATAAAAAGGTGAACAGTAGAATAAAGTATGGTCAACAACATGGCTCTTTAGGAAGATGCCCATGCTGTATCAGAGGTCTGCAGCGGACTGTCAGGGACCATACTTTTATCTGCTGGACATAGCAATGTCTTCCGAAGATAAAGTGCTTCGGAAGATAACTTCTTCCGAAGGCACTTATACTTCGGAATACTGCTTCTCCGAAGCTTGGAGTCTTCTTTCTTTGTCTTCGGAAGCTCAGACTTTTTCTTCAGCTCTTTCATCAGACTTTGTCTTCGGAAGCTCAGACTTTGTCTTCAGCTCTTTCATCAGACTTGTCTTCGGAAGCTTTCAGACTTTGTCTTTGAAGATAGTCTTCAGCTGTTGGCTTCAGCTGTTTCTTCAGCATTGACTTCAGCTTTTGCCTTTAGTAGATATCTCTTCAGCTGTTGGTTCAGCTGTTGTCTTCAGTAGTTGACTTCAGCTTTTGCCTTCGGAAGATGTCTTCAGCTGTTGTTCCTTAGACTCTCGGAAGATCTCTTGCTTGCTTCGGAAGCCCTTTATGTAGTACCAAAAGTGACTATGAAGTGAATTTGGTTGCACCAGCCTTATCATGATCCAACATTCATCACCTGATATCCTAGCTTCAAGTCTAGAATTTGTATTACTGGTTTCCTCCATCTACGATCAGAAATAAACATAATCAAATAATGAGTGATACCAGGATGTTGCACTATGATTAAACTTGCTCATAACATTGGCCAGGTTTTATCAATATTTACTTATTCACACCCACCATCCTGCCTCTATCTCATTATCCTTTCACAGTTTATTTCTAACCCTATCTAAAGCACAAA